>VOSG01000807.1:0-10029 GCA_009761265.1 Halicephalobus sp. NKZ332 | reverse complement strand
CTGATTTCCAGGATACCGCTCTAAAGATCTTTTAGATTACTGATTCCGTAGTTTTAATTTCTTTAAATTATTCTTTACAAGCACTCTGCAGGATCTGGTAGAACCTCGGAAAATATCTGAAACAGAAAGTTCTAGAAGTTTTCGGAAATTCGTGTTGAGATAAAATCGCAATAATTTTTATTTCTGATTTTTATAATATGACTTCTCTTCGAAAAGTTTTCACTTCAGCAATATCCCACATTTCATAGTCTTTCTCTTAAGAAGAGGAAGGAAAATTCGAAGGTTTTCAAGTTCAAGGACGGACGATAGGAGGAGAGAGTGACAAAACAACAAACAAAAAGTTTCTTTTGTCTGGTTAAGGAATGGCTATTCTTAAAAATTGATTTCATTTTAATGCTGCCAAATTCTATAAAAGTTGTTTTCAATTCAATGTTATGGAATTCTATAAAATTGATTTTATCCGAATGTTTCGAAATCTTTATGGGAAATTCATTTGATTCTAGTGTTATTAAATTCTAAGAAATTTTCTGTTTCGGCGCTGTTAGATGTCGAGAAAGTTAATATCGCTTTCAGACTAACAACTTTTACAAAAAAACTCATTTTAATTTGGATTTGCTAAATTTCATAAAAATGCCTTTATTGTTAATGAGCTTTATAAGAATAATTTTATTTTAATCTTACTCAACGCCATATAGCTCAATCTAATTTTGACATTAACAACTTTCATAAAAATCAATTTTATTTCAATCTTATTCATTTCTATGGAATGATTTCACTGTGATGTTACTAAAGTGAAAAAAGGGCTTGTTTGGCCGCACTAACTCGATTTTTGCTAAAAGGACAGGCTAGGTGAAAAAAATATTTGTACTAAAATCATAGACAAGTAAATATGCGTACGTTTTGGAAATTTGCGAGCAGTCATTATTTTCAAAGTTAGTTTTTTAATTTTAATTTCTTTGCGTCCAGGTGTTTGTCAATGATTCACAAAGTTATCAATTATTGACACAACAATTTCCTAATCGATTCCAATGTAAACCTTTTTGGAAATAAAAAACCTCAAAGTAGTGTCTTAAGAATTACAGATACTGTTTTTAGTCACTACCTTGGCAATTTCTAGAGTTGATGTTTTCTTTATCAGGAACTCAACTTGGATAGTGATTCGAATTCCTCAAAGTTCTTTAGTCACCATCGAAAATTCAAAAGTTTTTTGATTTCCTTTCGAAAATATTTTTATATATTTTAGCCGGCCGATCCCCATCCGAACTTTCCGATCTTTCAACTTTCGACTTTTCCACGATACTTATTTAACCTTACTCAACTTCGACTTTAAATTTATCCTTGTATCAATTTTGCTCATCGGAACGAAAAATTTTTATTCATAAAAATGTATGAAATTCGATTCCAATGTTATTTTTCAATTTTTCAATTTAAACCTCGAAGTGATCGTTTTTTGTTTATTTCAGTCACTGGCCGAGAAACATTCAATTGAATGAAAATTTATTTTCGTCGAGGAAAGCTGGGATGTGAAAACCACAATATGCCGGTCGGGAAATTGTTTAGATCTTGTTGACTTTAATTTTTGCAGCTGGTCTTGGTTTTTGCCAAATCGACGGATTTGGTTCATTTTCGAATCTTTAGGATTTCTTAGAGTCATGTCAATAATTTCGTAATTGGAAAATTGGAATTAAATTTACTTCTAGGTTCCTCGAAACCGTTTCACCACTTTCGGAATTAAAAAAATAAAAAGTAATTTGTTTTCGATATTTTCTAAAACCGTTTTGGCATTTTCGAATTTTAGAAATGAGAATTTTTTGTAATGTTTTAAAAAGCTATAATCCATTCCCTTCATTTATTTTCTTACTAATTTCCTGTCTCGATATGATTTTCCCATCTTTCAAAAACAGTAAAATTCCTTTTTTACATACCAAAGTTTCTTCTACGAAAAATACTTCTCAGAAAACTACTTTTCCAATAAACTTTTTACTCATTTTGTCTCGACACGGATTTTTATGTTTTTATAGAAGATCAAAGTTTTTCCCAGATTTCGGACTTTCTTCCACGAAAAATGTTTCTTGCTAGGAAACTTCATTTTTCCTTGTTAGCTTTTTTACTAATTTCCGGTCTCGACGAGAAGTTTCCCTCTTCCATAGAAGACCAAAGTTCCTCCCTGAACTCTGAAATTCCCTTTATGGAGGAAATCCGGGAAATCGGCTTAGTATTTATGTACAGTAATTATTTTCAGAATTATCCAAAGATCTTTAAAGTAGATCCGAGTCTGCTTCGCTACCCTAGAGACAACCCTGAAGGAGACAATATTTTACTTCTGGATTTCCCGCCACTCTAGGGACAACCCCAAGAAAAGCAATTTTTTATTTTCAAAGTTGTCAGTACCTCCAGAACAACTTTAGAGGAAGTAATTTTTTATCTTTGGCTTTTCCACTACCCCAAAAAAACCTTGGAAGAAATAATTTTCTATTTTTGTACTTTTACTACTCTAGAAAAATCCCAAAAGAAATAACTTTTTATTTTTAGCCTTTTTACTGCCTAAAGTCAACCCTAGAAGAGAGAATACTTTGTTTTTAGAATTTCCACACCCCAATGATAACCTCGAAAAAATGATTCTTACTTTTCAAGGCTTCACTACCTCACGAAAACCCCAAAGGAAACGCTACCTTATTTCGGATTTGTAAATGGAGTCTTGTTTCTTTCAAGTTTATGACTTTTCTGGGCACTTTTAGGGCTTTCGGGATGGATTACTCTTTTTTATTTTTAAAGGACTCTTTTCTTGATAACAGGGTTATTTGGCATTGAGAGAACAGTATGCCAAGGACTTCCGAGAAAATTTCTCCTCTGAGATTGTTTATTTATGGCATCTTAGATACAATGCCAAAATTTTAACGACCCACACACGACACCAGAGAGCTTTTAGTAGATTGAACATAACGTTAATAATTTGGCGAAAAGAGACAACGTCAAAATATTCCTGAAGTGTTCATAATCCTATAAAATCTTTGGCTAATTATTCATAGTGCCAAAAAGTTTCGATAAATTATATTTAATGTTAAAATGTGTTTGTTCAGGTGCTTATAATGGTAAAAAAATCCTAGAGAAATGGAAACAGCAAGTTTGTTGTTTCTTGTGAATATTCAAAAAGCACTCCCTCCAAAAGTCCCCCTATCGATTCCATAGTATATTTCTATTTTTCTCAGCCAACTTCAATTTGAACTTGCAGCAAAGAGCGTGTTTTTAGGTTTCCTGGCAAAAAATTTCCCGACTGGCACTTTTTCTGGAAGAAGATGCCGGAGCGGAGCTAAAGCCATCGAAGCCAGAGGCAATGGACTACGAACAGAATGTCTGGGACCGAAAAACGCGAAAGGCACTCCGGTTTGTCTCATGCCGCCGGCTTCGATTATTTTTGTCCATTTTTTTATTTTTATTATCGATTTTGAGAAACTATAGTTTTTGGCATTAAAACAAAGCGCCGAAATAACTTTATTTAATGAATTTTGTGTCTGCGTATTTTGCTCTTGCCACGTAACACCAAGGATAATAGTCATGTCTGGCATTGTGTACACAACGGTGGGTTTAACCTTTGGCATTAAGGTAAATAGCAATCAAAGATCATTGGCGTTCATTGGAAAACGCCAAGACAAAAATATCAGAACCTGATGTTTGTCACAGAACGGCAACGATAAAGTTTTCGAAATTTGGTATTCTTCGCAAAATGCCAACGATGAAAAACTCAGAGATTAGTTTTTATCATGGAGCGTTAATTACAAGATTTCCAAAGATTAACGCTCATCACAAAATACCAATTACGAAATTTCCAAAGATTTCAAGTCAACGGAGAATTTTGTACTTACGGTAAATCTTGCTAACTTCCGTTGAAGATAGAATACCAATGAATTTTACACTTTTGGTCTTCTAGGCTCATTGCCAAGAAACACTAATTGAAAACACAATTTTTTGTAGAATATTAAAATTTATACTCTTGGACTTATGAATAAGGCGCAAAACTTTGTATTTCTTTTATCCTTGAGAATAAAACGCCTAAAATTAATTTTCCCTGAACGAAAAGTCAAGATTAAAATTTCTATTTTTTGGACAAAAAACCAAAATTAATCTCTTTATTTTCCAGACAGAATACCAAAAATTAATATTTTTCCGCACAGAATGCCAAAAATGAAAAATTTTTCACTGGACAGCACACCAGAATCTGGATTTTTGTCCTTGGAAACAGAATGCTAAAACCTGTATCTTTATCCCTCAGGACAGAACGCCATGATTGTACTTTTGGCCTTGTGAACAGAACGCCAAAAAAATTGATTGTTCCTGGCCCGTGTACCTCAGGAAGGACATTTCGATTTGCCTCTTCTTTCGAGTGTCAAAGCAATGGGATATACCCAGAATGAACAGTTTTTTTCTTTTGTAAAAAATTTTAAATTTATATTTGACGAAAAAAAGTAGGAGTGGTTTTGTCGCATAGGGTCAGCAAGGAGGCAAAAGATGAGGCTCAACAGCGGCAGTAGCTGGATTGACACGCGTTCATAGTAGTGTTGCCACTATTTCACTATTCGTTTTTGTTGCCTTGTATTGCATGCCTCCGTTTTTGCTACTGACTAGGGGCTGCGTCGGCGGAGAGAAGGCGGGGTAGTTTCCTTTGAAAACGACGACGGAGACGCACGTTCCTCTTTCAGTTTTTCAACGAAGGCAGTAGTCTCCAGCAGACAGCACTTACGCTTCGGAATAAGGCTCGAGCGAGGTAGTATTTTTGTTGGCGTTGCCACTTTGTACATTTATACTTCTTCCGAGCAGAATCTTCCAGGATCTTGTGGAAGCTCCTCAAAAAGTAGTTTTCCAGAATGTATTTGCAACTTTTTTTAAATGTGATTTTTCAGAAAGTATTTAGGACTTTTTAAAACAGCTTTCCAGGATCCAGTCGAAACTTTTAAATTTAGTTTTTAAAATTTGTTCGAAACTTTTCCAAATGTAATTTTCGAAACTTTTTTCACATGTAATTTCCTGGAATCTGGTCGATATTCCTGGGACGAAAAATCTGTTTTCAACTTTCGAATTATAGTACTCGAAACACTTTGCCAATTTGACGTGGAATTTGGGTTTTTAAGGTAATTTTAATTACTAAAATCCTTTAAAATCGAACGGGAATTCTCGAATCGAAAGAATTCCGAACGATTCTGGAAGTTTGTATCGAGACAACTTTATCGAAATCACTGTTTTTAACTTTACGACGGTGTTTATATTAATTCAATATTCATACTTGTATTTATAATACTCATAATAGTGCTTATAGTGGTATTTACAATATTTGCAGTAATATTGACAATGTGATTACTCGTCGAGGACCCTATTCCTCTTGATGATGATCACGCTTGCGGCCTGGAACTTCGACTCAACCTCTGTATGGGCTCTAGATAAGGTCGAGGTGAGCAAAGTTTCAGGTGTGCAAGCGTGTTTCATCGAGAGAGGTATATTAATATTGTATACATCGTATTAGTATTATATACTTCATATTAATATCATAACCAGCATATTAATATTTCATACGTCGTATTGGTATTACATACTGCTGTTATACGTACATCATATTAATAGTATAGACTACATATTAATATCATGACCAGCGTATCAAAGAGAATTAGATATTTTAATTCCGCTATTTTCTACTCCATGAGAAATTGCTATATTAATAATATCAAGTCTGTTTTTATTAATTTTAAGGTTTATTTTACTTTTTATATTTATTGTTCATATTAATACGAATCTATATTTCCCGACGTTTTTCTCAAGAGTTTTCAAATCGTAAGTTTTCTATTGTTCGATTTTTTCATTTTTTATTTTTTTCGATTTTCAATTTTTCGAAAAAACCAAAAACTTCAAAGATGATTCATTTTTTCCGCCAGCTCGTTCTGTGTGAATTTTCATAAGGAAAGTCGAACTTTATGGCTCGATCCCAACTTCGAAAAATTCCGTTCTCGACATAGTTCAATTGGTCTCGATGCCGAACGAGACCCGGGCCCCAGGTGGTCCTTCACTCGGGATACTCATCTCAAGAGTCCCGATCTTGGCTTCTGGAGCTTCTGCTTCTTAAGTTTCTGAACCATTCAATTCTTAAATTTCTGAAATTACAGCTTCTAGTTTCCGAAATCCAATGTTTGAACAATAAAAACCTGCGATCCCAAAATTCCAACATTTCGACTTGAAGATTCTCTACTTTTTAGATTTCCATGGAAATTAAAATTGTCAAGCATTAAGGACTAAATTGACGAAAGGGAGCATTTGATCCGAGAGCCGTGAGAAAGTTGAAATTTGAATTTCGAAAAAATTGGAGGTCGGATGATTGTTTGCTCAATTTTTGATGACCGGGAAGTTCTGAAATTTCCGCGGAAAAATCAAAAGAGGACAGTACTTTTCCGATAATTGCTTGTTGACTGATTTTTTCATTCAAGCGATTTACGATTATTAAAATTTCAGCGAAAAATCAAAAAGAAAAATTTTTAATAGTTTCAATTTTTTGCAAAGGATAAATTCTTTTAAAATCATGTTTATGTTTTAAAGTTTTTTGACAAAGTGTCTCCTTACAGAAATTCACATTATTAAAAATTTCAGCGAAAAACCAAAGAGAATTTTTTTGTAAAATGTTTTTAGGGAGATTTGGCGGATTTGTATTTTTTGAGATACTTTTCTTTTAAGAGAGATTCTGCTTTTTCGAGCTTGTTACAGTGGAGTTAAAATTGCTAACGAAAATATGTTTCCAGTTTAATGGTTTTCCAACACAATATTTTAAATGATTTAGAAGTTTACTTTTCTTCGAGAACATTCAGATTCAATTTTTAGGCTTGTTAACCAAAGTTGCCCAGTCAAGTGGCTAATGAACTTGTTTTATTTCCATTTTCTGCTCTAGATACTATTTTAATTTTGCAACAATAGATTCGAAATTTTGTTTTCAGCCAGATGGCTGGAATATCCATCACGAAATTAATAACTAGTGCGCAAAATTTAAAATTCGTTATTATTATTGAAAACTCGGACAATTTTCAAAGTCAAAGGCCGACGGAAAATGAGATGATGAAGATGAGGATGTCCTTGCTGGTCCGCGAAATGCCTGTTTCGGAATGACCGATTTCTGCTAGTCCAGTTTGATTGTGCCTTTGTCCAGGAACCAACGGAGCGAGCAAAGGACCAAGAACAAAAGACTGAATCCAATTCCGAGGAAGGGAAATCCACATGCTAAATTGGAAGGTACTGGACAAGGGACATGACAAATACAGAGTAATTTCGAAGTCAAAATACTTCCAAAATATCGTAAAGAAAGGATTTTATTGTTGCAATATCTCTACAATTTAATAAAGAAATTTAAAAACCACAATATTTCTGAAATTCGGTAAGTAAAAAAGCGAAACGTTTCTGAAGTTAAATAGTCGCAATGGAAATCGATTTTAAAAAGTTGAACCTCATCCAGAACTTTCGATCTATGGAAGTCTCAGAACTGATCCGACATCATCCCTAATCTGTCTACGTGACTATTGTCCTCAGTTACTAAATTTTATATTGTTCTCCGACTTTCCTGGATCCTGGAGATATCTGAAAGAGTTAAGTTCCGTCTAGGACTTTCGATGTATGAAGGTCTCAGACCTAATCCAACATCATCCCTAATTTGTCTACGTGACTATTTTACTCATGTCATTAATGCTCAAATTACTTGTTGATCTAGATGGTGCGCCAATTTTCGAACGTGCAAAGACCCAAGATCGGATTTGGATTGTTTATTTGAAATGTACGTACCTCAATTCATAGTATGTAAATGGAGATATCCTTGTTTGATTTTTCGGAGAATTGGATCAAACAAAGGGCGCGAAACTAGGTGTCTAGCCTGCGAGAGTTTGCTTGTCTCATCATCGCCTTCTCATCGAAGGAAGACCAATGTTGTTGAGAAGAAGACAAGTGAGAGATTGTTTGCATTTTGAGTGACTGGCAAAAGAATATACTTTTTTGTTTTGAGATGTTCGACCTAGGAAATTTATTCAAAAGGGGATGATGAGTAAAAATAGATTCTAGAAGGAACAATGGATCGAGTCAAGTTTAATATGCAATTATTTCAAGTTCCGTCAAACTTCCAACTCAAAAAAGTCCATCAAAATCTGAACCAAAACAATTCTTTCTTCGACAGAGTGCATTCAGTGCCAGAGATCACGTTTGGTAAAGCCTATCTAATGCCAAAGATCGTACTTGGCGAAGTATCCCTGATGCCGAAAGTTGCAGTTGAGGAAAGGCTTCCAATGCCAAACTTCATTGGTAAAGTGGTCCTGATGTGAAAAGCTGTAGTTGGCAGTGTTCTCCACTTGAGATTCTCCCAGTGGCAAAGTGTTCTCCATGACGAGTTCCTCAGTTGGCAAAATACTTTCAACGCCAATTCCCGAAATTCCCTTTTTCGATCAATTATGAGACAATTACAAATCTAATTAATAGAAAATTCATTATCAGTTACATATATGTATTTCCCTATTGCCAGAGGCTTTTTCAAAAAATGTCAAATTTACGCCTGCTTGGCTGTCTCGCTCATTTTTGGAATATGGCCGGCTGAGACAACCGGGAAAGCCTCAGCCAGGATCGTTTTGCAAATAAACACAGTTTTGCATTTTTCAAAAGCATAAGAGGAAGCGAAAATTGGCTTTGTCCTGTTGGCACGGGACTGACTCCTGGTCTCGTTTACATTTTAGCTTTAGTGTCGGAGTCTGGATGAAGAATTACAAAACGCAAAAGTTAATTATCTCCAAAAAACAGTAGAAACTATGATTATTCAACGACGAAGAGGAAATGAGGAATAATTTTAATATTTCCAGATTAGTTGCGTCTTCGATTCCACAAGAAACTTTTTCGTCTTTTCATATATAAATTTCTTGTATTTTTCAATTTAGAAAACCTGTTTCTTACTTTTTGTAAATTCCGAATCGTCCTCAATTTTGAGAAACTTTTATTTTGTAAGTTTCGTGATCGCTTTGCAATTGCTGTTCGGAAAGCAGAGTTATTCTCGACTACTCGATATATGGAGTTATTAAATGAGTCAATTTTTATGCAAGTTCGAAGATCAGAAACTTTCCTCAGAGAAATAGCGAGAGAGAAACAGAGAATGATGAGGAAATTGATTTCACAAAAATAAGAACTTTTGCGAGACTAATATGAACTGTAAAAATGCCCTCTTCGGTTTTGACCTTTACTAGCTCAAGGTAAATAGGTTTTCTGACGAGGGATGTCATCCTTTGATCAGTTTTCAATTTTTGGGTTTGCCTCGGGGGTTTATCCCGAGGTTTCTGTTCTGGATTGGGATGAACGTCCTTCGAAGTCGATGGTTTTTCAATAATTCCTTCTCAAATCCCTTCAGTTTTGGACTTTCGTTAATTGTGCAATTTTCGAGTCCATGCAGACAGTGCAGTTCAGAAGACAAATTTGTTCCGAGTCCTAAGGCGGCTTGTAAATGAGCTGAGCGCTAGAGAGGTCCGGTCTTTCGACTGATGTGGATATGGATAATTGGAGTCCTTCGAGTTCCTGAGGGGTCTGTCAGTCTCGGAACGAAAATAAAAAACTTGCAGATTTTTTTATCTCTCCAAAATATCTGGCTGAGGTTCTTCTGAAGCTGCAAGAGGACATTTCCTAATCAGGATGAAAGATCTGGCTCGGGGACTGGAATGTGTGGGCTAGAAGGATTCCAGAAAAGGTGCTGGGGGAAATTGAGGGACGTAGTGATTAATGGGAAGTCCCAGATCTTCAGCAGTGTGGTTTTTCAGCTTTAACTAGTAAAAAACACTAAATTGTAAAAAAATTGAAGATTTGCTTCCAAAAGATAAAAATAATGCCATGCTCATAAAAACTGTTACTCTCAAAGAGCAGCTCCACTCTCGGTTGGTTGAGTTTGAAAAAGTGATAGGAGATGGGCAAAAAGGTAGCGACACTCAAGGTTCCCAGGACGTCTCCGATCCAAGTACTGATCGAGCCCTACTGTGCTTAACTGGC
>VOSG01000806.1:0-10038 GCA_009761265.1 Halicephalobus sp. NKZ332 | reverse complement strand
TTGGAAGCAGCCAAAAAAATCAAATGCCATTTGTCTATGGAGGAGAAGACTGAGTGAGTTTTTATTTTGATTAGTAATGAAATCTTATATTTCAGATTCGACTTGTCGGAAATTAATTCACGTCTTGAGGGAGTAATCGAGTTCACGAAGGAGTGGTTTGAAGGGGAATTACGTACCCGTTTTAAAGATGAATTAGAGTTCGACATATTCGAATACTATCCGCTTTCAACTCAAAAAGGGATTCGATGTGAAAGAAAAAAGGAATCTTCTGAACTGGAGCCTCCATTCAATGATATTAGTCTTATATTCTTAGCTGGAGGTACATGTAGAATCCCTTTTGTTAAAAGATGGATTGGAGCACAATTCCCCAATGCAAAGATTGTCATGGATGTAGAATTAGAAATCATTACAGCCACTGGAGCTGCCATCCACGCTCTTCAAGTTCTCAGTGGAGAAGTCCAGCCTTATATTAAACCTATTCAACACCCTATTGCTTGTGGTATTGCTAAGGATGATTATAGATTCGAAGTCAATATTTATGATTTCAGAACAAAGGAAGAGTCTGATTATTCTCGATCTAACGACAAATCTATTCAGGAAATTATTGATGAATTAATTACTGAATATGGAGGTGATGTTGGGAAGATCGTCGTAGATGAAAGTTGTTTAAAGCCAGATCAATTGGAAGAGTTCAAAAAAGAAACTTTGGAGAAATACGGTGATCTAGTCCATGTTGCTACAAAAGAGGAACTGGATTTTAATCATTATATGGAATTGAAAGTTGAATATTCTGTTGGAGAGCTCATTGTTTTGATTAAGGATAAGACTGTTATTTTATATCAGTGCACAGGAGTTGTGGAAGGAAGAGTAACATGGAAAGAGATGGATAAGAGAGAACATGGATTCACTGGACGTGTTGATTTAGAGTATGCTGCAAGGATGTTCTGTCTCAAAGGGGACCAAGTTCATCTTGTTTTTGGAGATAGTCAAGAGAATGTTAATTCATTGTATGGCTCTGAATTGTACAAACATGATTTCAAAAGTATTAATTTCATTCAGAAAATATATTATTGGAAAAAAGAAGAAGCACTCTTCCTTTCAAGACATTTATTTTCTGATTCAGATGTTCCTGTGTTGGTTAAAATCATTTCATCTGACCGAAGCAGCAGTCTTCAAAACTTCATAATTCAAGACTGGGGCTTCATGCATGTCCCGAAACTAGTGGAGGAATATGAACCAAGAACAGATATCATGGGGATTGACCTCGGATCGACTAGATGTGTCCTGGCTATTTCGAGAAATAAAAAAATCCAAGTTGTTCCCTTCGACAACTCTTCTCCTGGAGATCTCTGGACGGAATCTGTGATCTCATTTGATGGAGAGAAACCGATCATTGGGAAAGCAGCATTGGGGAGACTCAGAACAAAACCTGATTGTGTTATTTTCGATATGAAACTTATATGTAACGAAGAGCATCGACAGAAAATGTTGGACCAATCAATCTGGCCTTTCAAATTCAATTTTAAAGATGGACAGCCATATTTGAGATCAATAACTTATAAAGGTCTCAGAAATTTCTCTCTTCCACAAATTAATAAAATCTTTTTGGAACAGATGGTAGAAGCGGCAAGTGAATATCAAGAGGGACTCAATGATGGTGAACCTATGGGAAAGGCAGTTATAACAGCTCCAAGATATTTTGAAAAAAGTAATACTTCGAGTTTCATGATCTCGTATGCTCTTGAAGCAGCGAAATTAGCCAATATTGAAGTGATTGACATTATCGAAGAAACTCATGCTGATCTCCTCTATTACTTATCTCATGAGGAATATTCTGAAATGATCAAACCTGGTATGCAAGTTGCTGTCTTGGATATTGGAGGAGGAACTTGTGTTTGCAGAGTTTATACAATTTCAGAATACAAAGGAAACAGATACGCAGCTTGTACAAGTGAATCATCCGAATATGATGATATTGATTCTAAATATTCCGGGAGGAGTATTGATGACATAATTATTAACAAATTAGAACACTCAATTCCAGAGGATTTAAGGAAGAGTGTGAAACTGAGAACATTAGAAGAGGCCAAGAAAATCAAATGTCGTTTGTCTGTGGAGGAGAAGACTGAGTGAGTTTTTATTTTGATCAGTAATGAAATCTTATGTTTCAGATTCAACTTGTCGGAAATTCATCCACCTCTTGAGAGAGTAATCAAGTTCACGAGGGAGTGGTTTGAAGGGGAATTACGTACCCGTTTTAAAGATGGATCAGAATACGACACATTCAAATGCTATCCTCTTCCAACTCAAAAAGAGATTCGATGTGAACGAAAACATAAATCCACTGAGAAAGATCTTCTATTCAATGATGTGGAGTTTGTGTTCTTAGCTGGAGGCACATGTAGAATTCCATTTATTCAAAAATGGATTGAAGAACAGTTTCCCAAGGCAGACGTCATCTTAAAAGACAAACCAGAGAAGCTGGAGATAATCACAGCCACTGGAGCTGCCATCCACGCTCTTCAAGTTCTCAGTGGAGAAGTCCAGCCTTATATTAAACCTATTCAACATCCTATTACTTGTGGTATTACTAAAGATGATTATTGGTTCAAAGTCAATATTTATGATATCAGAACAAAGAGAGGATCTGATTATTCTCGACCTAAAGATAAATCCATTCAGGAAATTATCAATGAGTTAATTACTGAATATGGAGGTGATGTTGGGAAGATAGTTGTAGATGAAAGTTGTTTCAAATCAGATCAATTGAAAGAGTTCAAAAAAGAAGCTTTGGAGAAATTCGGTGATTTAGTCCATGTTGCTACAAAAGAGGAACTGGATTTTGATCGTTATTTGGAGTTGAAAGTTGAATATTCTGTTGGAGAGTTTATTGTTTTGATTGGGAAGTATGGGAATATCACTTTATATCAATGCGCAGAAGCAGTGGAAGGAAGAGTAATATGGAAAGAGATGGATAAGAGAGAACATGGATTCACTGGACGTGTTGATTTAGAGTATGCTGCAAGGATGTTCCGTCTCGAAGTGGACCAAGTTCATCTTGTTTTTGGAGAGAGTCAAGAGAAGGTTGATTCATTGTATGGCTCTGAATTGTACAAACATGATTTCAAAAGTATTAATTTCATTAATGAAGCAAATTATTTTAACAAAGCACTCCTCCTTGCAAGACATTTAACTTCTGATCCAGACGTGCCTGTGTTAGTTAAAACCATTTCATCTGACCGAAGTAGCAGTCTTCGAAATTTCATAATTCAAGACTGGGGCTTCATCCATGTCCCAAAACTAGTGAAGGAATATGAACCAAGAACAGATATCATGGGAATCGACCTCGGATCAACTAGATGTGTCTTGGCTGTTTCGAGAAATAGAGAAATCCAAGTTGTTCACTTCGACAGCTCTTCTCCTGGAGATCTCTGGACGGAATCTGTGATCTCATTTGATGGAGAGAAACCGATCATTGGGAAAGCAGCAGTGGGGAGACTCAGAAAGAAACCTGATCATGTTATTTTCGATGCTAAACTTATATGTAACACAGAGCACAGGAAGGAAATGTTGAACCAATCAATATGGCCTTTCAGATTCAATCTAAAAGAAGAACATCCAAATTTAGAAACAAAAACTTCAAAAGAGTTGAAAGAATTCTCTCTTCCACAAATTAATAAAATCTTTTTGGAATGGATGGCAGAAGCGGCAAGTGAATATCAGAATGAATTGAATAATGGAGAATCTGTAAAAAAAGCAGTCATCACGGTTCCGAGATATTATAACTGGGATGAGAAAAAACAAGAAAAATATGTGAATGCTTTGGTCTCCTATGCTCTTGAAGCAGCGAAATTAGCCAATATTGAAGTGATTGACATTATCGAAGAAACTCATGCTGATCTGCTCTACTATTTCTCCCATGAGGAATATTCTAAAATGATCAAGTCTGGTATGAAAGTTGCTATCTTCGACATTGGAGGAGGAACTTGTGTTTGCAGAGTATATACAATTTCAAATAACGAAGAAAAGATATGTGCAACCTGTGTGAGAGAATCGTTTGAATATTATGATAGCAAATGTTCCGGAAGAAGTATTGATGATATAATTGTTAAAAAATTAGAAGAGTCAATTCCAGAAGATTTAAGGAAGAATGTGAAACTGAAAACATTGGAAGCGGCCAAGGAAATCAAATGTCGTTTGTCTGTGGAGGAGAAGACTGAGTGAGTTTTTATTTTGATTAGTAATGAAATCTTATGCTTCAGATTCGACTTCTCGGAAATTAACCCACGTCTTGAGGGAATAGCTGAGTTCACGAAGGAGTGGTTTGAAGGGGAATTACGTATCCGTTTTAAATATGAATTAAAGTTCGACACATTCAAATATTATCCATTTACAACCCAAAAGAGACTTCGATATGAACGAAAACATAAATCCGCTGAAAAAGATCTTCTATTCAATGAAGTGAAGTTTGTGTTCTTAGCTGGAGGCACATGTAGAATTCCATTTATTCAAGAGTGGGCTAAACGAATGTTTCCAAAAGCAGAAAGTATTATAAAAGAGCAGCTGGAGATAATCACAGCCACTGGAGCTGCCATCCACGCTCTTCAAGTTCTCAGTGGAGAAGTCCAGCCTTATATTAAACCTATTCAACACCCTATTGCGTGTGGTATTACTAAGAATGATTATGGATTCAAAATCAATATTTATGATATCAGAGCAAAGGAGGAGGATGATTATTCCCAACCTGAGGACAAACCTATTCAGGAAATTGTTGATGAATTAATTAAGAAATATGGAGATCATGTTGGGAAGATTGTCGTAGATGAAAGTGATTTAGATTCAGATCAATTGGAAGAGTTCAAAAAAGAAGCTTTGGAGAAATACGGTGATCTAGTCCATGTTGCTACAAAAGAGGAACTGGATTTTAATCGATATTTGGAAATAACAGTTAAATATTCTGTTGGAGAATTCATTATTTTTATTCAGTACAGAACCACTACTCTGTATCAATGCACAGAAGCTGCCAAAGGAAGAGTAACATGGAAAGAGATGGATAAGAGAGAACATGGATCCACTGGACATGTTGATTTAGAGTATGCTGCAAGGATTTTCCGTTTCAAAGTGGACCAAGTTCATCTTGTTTTTGAAGAGAGTCAAGAGAAGGTTGATTTATTGTTTGGGTCTGAATTGTACAAACATGCTTTCAAAAGTATTAATTTCATTCATCCGGGATATCCATCACTGCTCCTTGCAAGACATTTAATATCTGAACCAGACGTTCCTGTGTTGGTTAAAACCATTTCATCTGACCAAAGCAACAATCCTCAAGATTTCATAATTGAAGACTGGGGCTTTATCCATGTCCCGAAACTAGTGAAGGAATATGAACCAAGAACAGATATCATGGGAATCGACCTCGGATCAACTAGATCTGTCTTGGCTGTTTCGAGGAATAGAGAAATCCAAGTTATTTCCTTCGACAACTCTTCTCCTGGAGACCTCTGGACGGAGTCTGTGATCTCATTTGATGGAGAGAAACCGATCATTGGAAAAGCAGCATTGAGGAGACTCAGAAAGAAACCTGATTATGTTATTTTCGATGCTAAACTTATATGTAACGAAGAGCATCGAAAGAAAATGTTGGGCAAATCAATCTGGTCTTTTAAATTTAATTTAAAAGAAGAACATCCAAATTTAGAAACAAAAACTTCAAAAGAGTTGAAAGAATTCTCTCTTCCAGATATTAATAAAATCTTTTTGGAACAGATGACAGAAGCAGCAAGTGAATATCAGCATGAAATTAATAATGGAGGATCTGTGAAAAAGGCAGTCATCACGGTTCCGAGATATTATACTTGGGATGAGAAAAAAAAAGAAGAATATGTACATCCGTTGGTTTCGTATGCTCTTGAAGCAGCGAAATTAGCCAACATTGAAATAATTGACATTATCGAAGAAACTCATGCTGACATCCTCTACTATTTTTCTCATGAGTACTATTCTAAAATGATCAAACCTGGTATGAGAGTTGCCATCTTGGACATTGGAGGAGGAACTTGTGTTTGCAGAGTTTATACAATCTCGGAACACAAAGGAAACAGATACGCAGCTTGTACGAGAGACTCATCTAAATATGATGATATTGATTCTAAATATTCCGGAAGGAGTATTGATGATATAATTACTAATAAACTAGAAGAATCAATTCCAGAAGATTTAAGGAAGAGTGTGAAACTGAGAACATTGGAAGCAGCCAAGAAAATCAAATGTCGTTTGTCTGTGGAGGAGAAGATTGAGTGAGTTTTTATTTTGATTAGTAATGAAATCTTATGTTTCAGATTCGACTTGTCGGAAATTCATTCACGTCTTGAGGGAGCAATCGAGTTCACGAACGAGTGGTTTGAAGGAGAATTACGTACCCGTTTTAAAGATGAATTAGAGTTCGACACATTCAAATATTATCCATTTACAATTCAAAAGAGACTTCGATATGAACGAAAACATAAATCCACTGAAAAAGATCTTCTATTCAATGATGTGAAGTTTGTGTTCTTAGCTGGAGGCACATGTAGAATGCCTTTTATTCAAGAGTGGGCTAAACGAATATTTCCAAAAGCAAAAAGTATTATAAAAGAGCAGCTGGAGATAATCACAGCCACTGGAGCTGCCATCCACGCTCTTCAAGTTCTCAGTGGAGAAATCGAGCCTTATATTAAACCTATTCAACACCCTATTGCTTGTGGTATTACTAAGGAGTATGGTGAATTCAAAGTCAATATTTATGATATCAGAAGAAAGAAGGGTGATTATTTCTGGCTTAAGGACAAACCCATTCAGAAAATTATTGATGAATTAATTACTGAATATGGAGGTGATGTTGGGAAGATTGTCGTAGATGAAAGTTGTTTAATGAGATATTCGTGGTATAGCTTCAAAAAAGAAACTTTGGAGAAATACGGTGATTTAATCCATGTTGCTACAAAAGAGGAGCTGGATTTTAAATATTTGAAATTAAAAGTTGAATATTCTGTTGGAGAGCTCATTGTTTTGATTGGGAAGTATGGGAAGTATAGGGATATCACTTTATATCAATGCACAGAAGCAGTTGAAGGAAAAGTAATATGGAAAGAGATGGATGAGAGAGAACATGGATCCACTGAATGTGTTGATTTAGAGTATGCTGCAAGGATGTTCCGTCTCAAAATGGATCAAGTTCATCTTGTTTTTATAGATAGACAAGAGAATGTTGATTTATTGTATGACTCTGGATTGTGCAACTATGGTTTCAAAAGTATTAATTTCATTAATCGGAGTTACCGAAGATCATTGCTGTTCGCAAGACATTTAATATCTGATCCAGATGTTCCTGTGTTGGTAAAAACCATTTCATCTTACCGAAGCAACAACTCTCAAAACTTCACAATTGAAGACTGGGGCTTCATCCATGTTCCGAAACTAGCGAAGGAATATGAATCAAGAACAGATATCATGGGAATCGACCTCGGATCAACTAGATCTGTCTTGGCTGTCTCGAGGAATAGAGAAGTCCAAGTTGTTCCCTTCGATGAGTCTTCTCCTGCAGACCTCTGGACGGAGTCTGTGATCTCATTTGATGAAGAGAAGCCGATTATAGGAAGGGCAGCAGTGGAAAGACTTAGAACGAACCCTGATTGTGTTATTTTCGATATGAAACTTCTTTCGAATCAGTTGTATTATTGGAACAAATCAGAACAGTCAATATGGCCTTTCAAGTTAAGGTTCAAAGATGGACAGCCATGTTTGGAGTCAATGACCTCTAAGGGTTTGAAGACATTCTCTCTCGCACAAATCAACAAACTCTTCTTGGAGCAGATGAAAGAAGCAGCGATTAAATATCAGCATGAATTCAATGATAGAAAATCTGTGAAAAAAGCAGTTATCACTGTTCCGAGATATTATAATTGGGATAAGGCGCTAGAAGAATACGTAAATCCGTTGATTTCGTATGCTATTGAAGCAGCGAAATTAGCCAACATTGAAATAATTGACATTATCGAAGAAACTCATGCTGATCTCCTCTATTACTTGTCTAATGTGGAATATTCTGAAATGATTAAAAATAAAAAGAAAATCGTCATCTTCGACATTGGAGGAGGACCTTGCAGTTGCAGGATTTATGAAGTTTCAGAATACAAGGACAAAAGATATGCAACATGTGTGGGAGAAGTGTTTGAACTTGCTGATGAAGATTGCAAATACCTTGGAAGAGGAATTGACGATATAATTATGAGGAAACTAGAAGAATCAGTCCCAGATGATTTAAGAAATATTCTCAAACTGAGAACTCTAGAAGCAGCCAAGAAGATCAAACACGAGCTTTCTTCGAAGGAGAGGACTGAGTGAGTAACATTTTTATTTCAATTAATGAGAAATGTATTTCAGGTTTCATTTGTCAGAGATCGATCCATCTCTTGAAGGAACTGTTGAATTGACGAGGGAATGGTTTGAGGGAGAGTTAGAAGATTACTTTAATAATTACGAATTATACTACGATACATTCAAAGAATACTCAATTCCAATCCAAAGGAAGCTTCGATGCAAGCGAGAACAATCAGACATGAGATGGTTTACCCTATTAAATGATATAGATATTGTGTTCTTAGCTGGAGGTACATGTAGAATCCCCTTTGTTCAAAGATGGATTGGAACACAATTTCCCAATGCAAATATTATCCTGGGTGGACAATTAGAAATCATTACAGCCACTGGAGCTGCCATCCACGCTCTTCAAGTTCTCAGTGGAGAAGTCCAGCCTGATATTAAGTTACACTGTGGTGTACTTTGGAGGCTATCACAAATATTATCTTTTAGAACTGTCTATCCGCGTCGATTTCTTGTTAACCACCGGGATTCAGTTATTAAACCAATATTCATTATTATGATATGGTGTGTCATTGTGTTGGATATCTGCTTTTTATTCAATTATTTTGTTGGACATTGATCTGTTTTGAAACAGAAGTATAAGTATACTTAGATGAACAAAAAGTACTTAGTGCACAGACAACGAGACTTGTAGATTCCATGCTTCTACTAAATGGGGATCATCTGATCAAATTCTTTTTTAATTGATATCTATTTCTTGAAGGCTCCAATTTTTTCCACTCACCAACTTCTGAATTTATGCTTTGGGAGACAGATTCTAAAGATTAATACACAATTCTGACCTCACATCTAGAATCTACAGATCTTCAGTACCCTATTGTAGATACTCTTTTCGAATATGAGGGTACTTCTTTTTTTGTGTCAAAAAAATCAAGGCTACAGAAAATGGATAATGAATTTTATCTGTGTGAGACTTATTAATCCCTGTAATGTCATTTCTTTGTATTTGAATAATAAATTATGTACGAAACTCAATATTCTTGCAAAACTCCTGTAACACTAGGTATGCTGTTACAGCTTGTATAAAATTGGAATGGAGTGGGATAATTGGTGTGATAATGGATCAATGAGCAGTGCCTAGTTTAAGTTCTGGCATGTTGGTCAGACTAAGTCCTGTCCTCCATGGCTACACTATTGATCAAGCGTTCCGAAGCGTCTGCCTCTAGATGGTGCGTGTGATATTCTTTGGGATGTCAGAAAGTCGAGCTCTCATTTTCTATGCCTACAATAACAATTAACTAACTTCTTTGTAATAACAGAAAATGAAATATTTTGATCAGATCCCTTGGTTCTTTAATTTTAAAACTAATTTCTGTCATGTTAATTGACGGAATTTGCCGCAAAGATAACAGTCAGTTGAATATTAGCCGATTATTATAAGGAGAATGCGATAGGAGCAAACATGCGATCCTTTGCTATTAGTCTTATCAGAAAGTCATTAAGCAGCTGAAAAAATGTAAGAGTATGAACTATAATTAGAATTATACTGTATCATGAGGATTTTTAACGTTTATTTCCTGATATTTTAAACAATCCATTTTAAAACTAATTAATTCTTGCAAATTACCAGAAATAATAAGACTGCTGGATTCACGATTTTTACCCAACTTATCTATG
>VOSG01000805.1:0-10088 GCA_009761265.1 Halicephalobus sp. NKZ332 | reverse complement strand
TGAACTTCAACCTACCTTCACATCCCTTTGCAAATGCGATGCTTATGTTAGCGAACATTTCTCTGCTTTCTTTGGAGAGAAAAGCCCAGATACTGGTATCTGCGAACATGTTCTTAGCCTGTATATCTTTAACACGTTCATAATCGAAATCCTCCAAGATGCCATTTGCGTATATTTCATGGATATCCTTTCTTGTTTTCGCCTTGACTTCTCCATAATCCATCATCTGGAGTCTGATCAAGGTGACATTGTGGCCAGCATCAGCAAGGGTCTCCGCGACTCTCTGGTTGAACATCAACTGAAATCTTATTTTTAAATAACAATCATATTTAGAATCATTTTAGCTTAAAAAGAACTAACCTGGCTCCCACTCATGTCCGGCACCAAGATAGCCACTTTATATCCCTCTCCATAGTTGGCGATGAGAAGTCCAAGAATCAAAATAAAAAATTTCATTTCTGAAAATAATCGACTACGAGAAAAGCTACTTCGCCTGCACTTTTGCTCGCAACTTTATAACAATCGAGGGAAACACGGAAATCACAAAATCACTTTTTTCTCTGTGACTTTTTTGTGGTCTTCGATTTCATCAGAACCTAACAGCATTTTATGAAAAATTTAAAAAAAGCAAACTGATCAAAGAACGAACTTTTGAAATCTCGGGAAAAAATTCTCTGTCAAATGAGTGTTTAAATCTAGATTAATTTAATTAAGGAAAACCATTCGCACGTATAGTACGACAAATTGTTCATAGTTTGTACATTGTTTGTGGGCGGAAATAAGCTCTCATCGCTATTTGCGATATGATATGGAATTTGGACGAGTTCATCGAACATAATTGTCTATTTCCCAAAATGTCCAGTTCCCAGAATTTCATATTTCTAAACCTTGAATTTCCAGAGTTATATTTTTTAATAAACATTAGTAAATTCATGGATTATCCTTGAAATCTATCAATGACTATCCCTTGGTCAAAGACAAACTTTCTTGACCAGAAATTCAACGAATTCTCATTTGTTTAAAAAATGAGTTCTTTTATCACCTTAGAAATTTCCCACGTGACTATGATGTCTTTAAAAACTTTTGACAGCCATCCAAGGTTTAGTCCAGAGAAATTAGATGACAAAATTTACAATGTCACCATCCTTTTAGAGAACTAAATAGCTGCGTATGGTGAATAAAATCCCGGTGAAGATAGATAATCACGAGGAATTGGACCGTTACAAACCATAGACGAAATATTTATTAAAACCCAAGTCAACTCCTTAATTATCCACTCTCCGAGTTTATTTTTTGCCACCTACCATTTCTATTCTCTGTAAAAAACAACATTCCACTTTCGCCTCCAAAGTTTTAAACTCACTTTCTTGTGCCTTCCAATTTCTCGAATAAAAACTTTTTACAAATCATCTTAACCAAAAACAAATTCAGTGTGGATAATAAATTCGGAATCAAGAAACGACCAAAGTTGGCCCTCCACAAAAATAAAGGAAAGTAGACCAAACCCATATTTATACACATCGTTCCAACTGATTACTTCTTGTTGTCCTTCTTTGGCTGAGTGAGAGGCTTGCCAATATCTTTTCCACGAAGCTTGACACCGAGAGCACGTTCGATCTTGCCGAGAATCTGGGGATTGGGAAGAGCTTTTCCACTTTCGTATTCAGCGATGACTTGAGGCTTCTCGCAGATCTTGGTCGCGAGATCCTTCTGGGTCATTTCCTTCCCTTGACGCCCTTGCTGGATGGCCTTTCCGACAGAAAGTGAGACACGATCATGATGGAGTTCCTCAGTTTCATTGTCCAGTCTGGAAATTGTTTTTAGTTACAACTTCTACACAGAAACTTACTTAGTAGCATTTTTGGCCATTCCATGTTGGACATTACCTCCGGCTCCCCACTTCTTGTTCGTTTCGATTTCAGCGCCACGACGTTGAGCAGCAAGGACTTCCTTAAAGTCATACTTTTATATATAAAAACTAAATAAAACCTACGCCTTGAGTCCGACAAGTCTTAATTGGAGGTCCGCTTTTGCGAAGTACAGTCACCGTGTCGAAATCGGTGTCAGACTCCAATCTTCCCATCTTAGACATGTTGGCAGCACTAGTTCTAGGATTCCTGAAAGTAGCTGGATTAGAAGAAGTACAGATAAATAAGCAAATTTAAATATATGAGAGTAGCGACGAAAAACATTCTTTCGCCTTAGGAAGCGAAGTAGATTCATCGGATATAGTGTTTTGAAAGTTTACAATGAAAATTAGAGTAGGAAAATATCGATAAAGTGAGGAATTGAAGAAAATAAACAGGGAAAAACGAAAAGTTGAAATCACGTAGGAAAAAATTCTCGAAGAAACTCTTTCGCTCCAAGAAACGAACTTAAAAGTTGTAGATACAGAGACTTGGAGGTCTCTGAAAGAAGTTGGACTGAAGAAGTATGGACGAATTAAGAACTAACATTGAAGAGAAACGTGATAGTAATGGTGCAAAATCAGCAATCGAGTCAGAGAAATTTCTCGAAAAATTTTTTTCGTTTTGAGAGACGAACGGCCGCTTTTTCCTTTTTGCAATGAATATTTCTGCTGTCATTATATTGTGCAATTCTGAGTAATGAAATTTTACCTCTTTCTACTTTCATCAATAGCGGAGGTGTCCCAGTCTTCTCCCATGGATTCCGGCTCGACTTCAAAAACATTAATTTTTCTATCGGGGACTTTAGGGCTCGGAAAGTTGGGATTGGTTGCATATTTCTTCATCATCGCCTCGTGAGCCACGGATCTACTTTCGAAAGGGATTTCGTTGACTAAGTTAAGACGGATGATATGTGGATTATTGGGCCTTCTAGGGGTGAAAACAGAATGGTACATTGTTCTTGCCTTCTGTCGACTCGAAGTCCGTTCGACGTCTTCCGGGAAATTCATGGAAAACCTGAAAAACAGGACCTTAAGAGTACTTGTCGCGAAACGATGGGGGAGTTCTCCAAAGGAAAATAAAAAATCGAGAAAAGTTAAAGCAGAAATTCAAATTAGCAATTTATACCTGGAGAAGATTTAAGTTTAATATCCATAATCCAATTTAAAAATATAAATTTACAAAAATCACTAAACTACTTTATCATTTCAAGTAATCTGTCTTAGTAAAATATGAATGAATACAAATTTCTCTTCTTTGCCAAGCAAGATCCTTTCACGAAATTGACATTTAGTGCGGTATTCTTGAATCACTTTGGCAAAAAGAAAATGAAGATTAATTTTTTAAAAGCTATTATAAAAATAAATTTCATTTTTCAACAAAGCCTCCGGGTTTCTTTTTGGCGAAATGTTCGGAATCGGATTTTCTTTTTCCGCAACTTTTACTCTCAAAAATTCGTCTTTCTAAAGAAATTTCTTTTAAATTTCCTGTAAATTCCTGTTCTTTATCTCAGAGATGTTAAAGAAGACTTTATCTCGCTTATCCACCAGACAGTGCTGTTCTACAGCCTCTTCCTCAGGTATTATTTCTTTTCATATTAATATACGTAATTTCTTCAGCACCTGAACCTGTTCCAAAGCCCAAGAACAATGAAAATTTCACCGAACTCGTTAATAATCAATACCGAGGGAAAATGAATTACTTGAACAAAGTTCTAGGATCCTGTGAAGTAAACAGGAAAAGAATTTACGAAAAAGTAGGTTTTTATATATTAATTTTTATTTCTACTAGAGAGAATCATTCTTTTCCAGATCATAAATGAACGGAAACCACTCGTTGAGCTCATCGAGAAGAAGTTTTGTATTCCAGGAAGATCGAGACTGATTTCCGTTGGATCATCTGCCACCGGGCTGATTTTCGATCCTTCCTCCGACATAGATTTGTGTTTTTTCACCGAAGACGAGAGCTTCTATAAGGATATACATCAAAACAACGACTTTCGAGAATGCAAGTTTTCGAATTTCCTTGATTTTCGAATTTTTATGTTTTCAGACTTCTTTTCCCAATTAGAATACCTGACTTCAGAACTGACTTCAGAAGACAGTCGACTAGAACCGATGATGATAAAGTCCTTCGTGAACTTGGCCGTGCCCATTATGATCGTCAACTTCAAGTTCGGACTTTCGATGGACATCCAGCTTCCCATGTCGAATTTTCAAGCGATCAGGAACACGAACTTAGCTAAGCATTACGTTTCCGCAGATCCGAGATTTCCCCAAGTTTATCTCTACTTCAAGAGGCTTTTCGAAGCTTTGGGATTAAGGAACAGCAAAGGAGGTTTGTTGTCCAGTTATCATTTGATGATGTTGACTGTCCATTTCCTCCAATGCAGAACGGTAACTTTCGATTTCCTTTAAAGTTGCGAAAATTAGGTAAATTCCAGATGCAGAATCCAGTGTTGCCAGTTTTATGCTCCACCCACCCCCATAGGGTAGGGCCTGACTTGCCGATTAAGAAAGTGCTTCAGCTGATAGACGGTTCCTTGGGAGAATTCGAAATAGGTAAGTTTATATCCATATAGATGCATAGTCGTGTTGCTATGCAGTTATATATTTATGTGTCTGCACAGCTATACATGTATATCTATGTGACTATACATCTACAATCATATCCATATACTTGTTTATATCTTTATCTTCCAGATTGGAAAAGCGAAAATACCAAAACTCCGAGTCAGTTGATTGTGGAAATGATCGACTACTATAAGCACTTCGATATCAAGAATTCCGTCATCAACATCGGAAGAGGAATCGTGACGAGAAGGAAGTTGACGAAACAGGATAAATCTCAACTGCAGATTTTCGATCCTTATTCGACGATGTCAATATGCAAGTCGGAGTATATCCCAGATGCTTTCTCGACGGCTATAGGTTTTATACACAGAAAAATGCGGGCAGGAATGCTAATAGATACTTTCCCACATTTCCCAGAAGCCGTTCATTTTAGAAGTTATGCCGAGTGGAAACCGTGGATTGAGAAACTTAAGTGTATATAAATTTTAAGAAATTTAGAAAAGTTTAAAAAATAAAAAATATTCTTGAAAATAAGTAAATTTTAGTTTATTTTAAAAATAATTGAGTTGCAGTTTGTTGGAAATAATTTAAAATATAGTAAGACTAACATTACTTGGAGTCTTCGTAAGTTCCTTCGGGGAAAAGCAAAACTCCGCCATCTTTGAAAAACTCAGCTTGTTTGAAGGCATGATGGATGGAATAAATTGGGAACAAAGCAATACAACTGACTACAGTAAGAAGCAAGGAAAAACTCTCGGCGTGAGACCGGAGGGAAGAATCCGTGACTTCTGGTTTTTGGAAGCAGTCGTAGACGAAACGCAAAACTGGAATCAAAAAAGCAGAGTAAACCTGGAAATTTTTAAATTGAAAAAATATTTGGACTCCTTTAAATGGTAAATATCTCCTGATTTTGTAAACAGAGATAAATTAATTTCTAAAGAAATGAAAATAACTCACCGCATAACAGAGAACAGGCTTAAAATGTTTTCTGCTTTGTTTTTTGGCCGCGAGGATCCCATAACACGACATCAAAGCCAACATGGCTAAATGGAATCCAAAAAACCATTCCGCAGCCAAGTTGAATTCCGAAAGCTCATTTCGATGGAGAAAAATAGAAATATAAATTCCTCCAACGATGGCAATGATGCCGTAAAATAAGTACTTGATTTTTTTACAGAGATTTTCACATCGTTTATCCAGTTGGACTTGTATAGGAGCGTAATACGAAGGGGGTTCTTCCGGAGACATGGATTTTGAGCAAAAATTTATTTCAAAAAAGACTGGTCAAGAGCGAATTCTCGAAAAGTTTAACTTTGGTCAGACAAGTTTGTTCTGGGAGAAACAAGTCCGTCCGTTATTTCCGCGACCAGCCCATCGACGGACCGGTCGCGGAAAAGCAAAACTGTCAAATGGAACTTAAATTTCCTATTCCAAAGAAACCTGAAAGTTAATAAAAATAAATTTCTATTTTTTATTTCAAGGAAGCGAAAAATAAAAAAGTAAAAGGTAAACTTTAAATTTAAATTCTTTGGGGCAAATTTAATAGAAAATGTTGATTTAAATTTAAGATATTTATTTTTAGAGCTGATTTTAAAATTTCCTTTCAAACAATTCAAGAATCCAGCAATAATTGAAATTTAAAGATTTTTAAACATCTGAAAAATCCAATGAAAATAAAAACAATAATCAGGTTCAAATTTTTATTTTGTAAAACCTTGAATATTAATACAATATAATAACTGTCAAGGGATATCCATTGAGCGAGGATTAATTAAAGCCACTAATCAACTTTGCACATAACTTTTCTGAAATTAAAGCACTTAAAAAAGTCTCTTTTTCTCGATCACGAACCACCGCCAGTTGAAATTCCTTGGAAAGTGAAAAAATCTTAAAGTTCAAAATTTCGAATTTGGGAAATAAGTGAGGGAAACCGCAGTGATTCGTGAATCGAGATTAAAGGACCGGATCAGTAAGGCAAGAGGGCAAAATAAACTAGGAAACATTTTCGGATTTCTGATTAAAGAATTTGAATTTACCGAGTGGATTTCGTAACCAATGGAATTATTTAAAAACTTTTCAGATCTGACTATTGTATTAATATAAGGACGTTACAATCACAGTAACCGAAGTCGTAGTGTATTAACAAGGAGATTATATCTACAGTAACCTTACAGTCACTGAATTAGTATGGAAATATTGTGACCACGTCAGTGAGAATCGTGGTGTATTGATAAGGAATACTATGACTACAGCGATCATACCCATATTGCATTAATATGGAAACAGTGTAACTACAGTAGTCATATCCATGTTACATCAATGTGAAGAGATCATAGCTACATTAATCAGATCGGGAAAGCTACCCTAAATTAGCCCCATTGGTTATGGAATCCTACTCGAAAATTCAATTACATTTAAAACTTCTTAATCAAAAATTTGAATTTTGGTTCTGGAATTCAACTTTTGACGAAATTCATGTTTCTAGCGATGACGAGCTTCAGGAGCTCACTAACATTGATACCTGGGGTCGGGTCCACCGGGGTCTGCTGATTCGGGAGGGATCCCGTCTGGAAAATTCCTTGAGGGAAACAGAACTGCTGCTGCTGAACAACGAGGTTGGGATTTTGTCTGAGGTCGAGAGCTTGGTTCTGGTTTTGATTCTGGACTTGTCCGGAGTTGAACATTCGCTGCAGGAGACCGAGGACCTGGGGGTCGGGGAGAGGGGGCTGGAGGGGGTTCGTGGACTGAGACAGGTTTTCAGGTTTTGCTGAAGATGAGTTCATCGAAGAAACCACAGTCCTGCAGTTTCTCCGACGACCTGTCTCCGTGTGCATATTAGGGTTGTTGGAGTGTCGGTTTCTGAAAGGAAAACATTTATCTTCAATCTTAAAAAGCATAATTCTGTTTTTTCGAATTCGTTTTCTGATAATACGAGTTTTCAGAGAAAGAACGAACCTGCTTCTCTTAGAGGGAAACTGTTTATTACACCCAGGTATAGTACACATGTGCATCTCCCTTAGATGGACGGAGCTGTTGTGGATTTTCAGGGCTCCTTTGTCGCAGAAGGTGTGGAGACATTTGTCGCATTGGACCCGTTTCTTGCTGTTTTTAAACGACTTCAACATTTTCTAAAAGTAGAAATTAACTTCCATTGACGATGCTTTCTATCGGGGAACTTACATCCATCCCTGGAGAACCTATTCCGTGGTCGGTTATGGTAGAGCTCCTTAGGGATTCTGTTTCCGTGGTGGAGCTGACCTCGCTTTTGGCCGGACTCAGGGGTCCGACTAAGGTGTCCATCTTCTCTGGTGGAAAACCTTTCTCTTTTATCAAAATCTGTTCACTCTTGTCTCTCATGTAATTCTGGCCGTTTTTATCGGTGACCAGACTCAGACCAGGTTTATCGTTGATATAGCTTTGACCAGTTTTCCCCTTTTCGAGGTGCAGACTCGTGTTGTTGGGAGCTAAGGAGGCGATCATGGGCATCTCGATCCCACTCATATTGCGGTTGCTCTCACTGGTGTTGTTCATCAAATTTACCAGGACCGTCTGCGTCAAGGACTTCTGGAGGGTGTCCACGACGGAGGCCATCGTCGGAAAATGCTTCCTCACATTTATCAAGATCTGCAAGGTCGTGGGGATGTTCGTACACTTCCAGGAGTTCAGAGGCACAGACGAATCTCGGTTCTGAAAGAAATTATCGATAAAAAATAGAGTTCGGAAATAGGCCAATTCCAGTGAAAAAAAGACAAGTTTTCTTTTCTGTCCCGAGTCCAAGACGTGCTGGCCGCACTCAAAACAGGGCGCTGAGCGTTGCCCGACACGACTCGGTGGCGCAATTGGTAGCGCGTCTGACTCCAGATCAGAAGGTTGCGTGTTCAAGTCACGTCCGGGTCAAGACTTTTTGCCCTCGGAGAATTCGCTCATATTTTCATATATCCGTGATTCCCGACATCCTAGACCTCAAAATTATAGAGAAAATTAATTTTTAGTATTTTTATATATCCTGAGATCCGAAAGGAAATAAATATTTTTTTAATCGAACAAAATATTCTCTCTCTATAACGACTTTCGTTTCGTCGTTTCTAACTTTTGAGTGCTTATCAAAAATAAATTTAAAATGGAAAATCGGGAAAATATTCCTCTGTCCCTCAGTTCAAAGATGATCAATAGCTGCAAAATTCTGCGTGACTTTTAAAAATTCTTTGCACTTTATTCTTCGAGAATGTTGGGACGAAAGTCATCAGACATCCAGGAAAACAACTCTGGAAAATGATTCATATTTCGAACAAGAGATCAGCAAGTCCCTGTGGCTACTGTGCTGGGCAAGGTGAAGTCCTCAAAGTCGGAGAAAGCGGGATTCAGTGCCCAAATCGATAATGCAATTGGCGAGTTCGGCTCTCACCACGAAATTTTCTACACTATGATGGGTTCCTTTTAAATGTGAACAATATTTGAAACTAAGTATAAGTATCTGAGTGAAGTGGATTCTTGACGCGAAATCTTGGATAGCTTAGTGACTGCTTGCTTTTGAGTGCGAATGGAGTGTAATCCTAAGACTAACTATTTGAGCGAATTTGGTTCCTGACACGAAAACTGATAACTACAGTGACTTCGTTATCTTCGGGGATGAATGGCAGCTAAGGCTGGAACTATACTAATCGTTAGAGTCTAAAAGAGATGAATGTGGATTTAATACGACCATGATCATACCTATGTCATCACTAGAGATGTCTTTTTCTTCCAAATTTGTTGAAAATAATCTACCGAATGAGTTTTGAAGGAATGAGAATCCCTAATATGAAGCGAACTTATTAGAGAAAACTACTGCATCGAAAAACCTAGAGGCACAAACTGATGCATAGTGATATACTGATTTACTCTATAATACATCAATTTGTGTGAGATACATTACCATCTATACTGTGGAAACTCAGATTGTCGTAAAAATCCAAAGTTATCGCTTTTCTTTTGATCTATTGTTCTTCCCAAGGTCCACAAAAACCATATTTTTCGACAAAATAAAAATAAGAAAGATTCATATTGGCCCGGTCATTACTCTTGCGCAATCTGGGACAGCTCGGGAACTGTCACAAATAAATAATTTTCTGGGGACACAAAGTGAGGAGACAAATGTGGTGGTTTATGACAGTCGTTTTTTCGGACAAAGAGTGATTAGCATATGGAAAACTCTGGGAAAACTGACCTGAAGAATGTAACCCCGATGGAAGTCTGACATCGACCAGTCGCTTTTCAAAATCGATTGTTCCACTAGGTCTGAGGGAAAGGTGGGTAGGATGGAATCGTAGAGGAGTTTGAGGTGGATCGGCAAGGCCTGGAATGAGTCACATTTGAATTGTGTCCCTTATATCATTTTGAGCATAAAGACTGCTCAAAAATAAAAGCTTTGGATATTGAGTAGAAAAAGAGAAACATTCACTTTCAATCACTATATAGAGTGAAGCTACTCTCGGTTGTTTGAGTTGAAAAAAGTGATGGGAGATGAAATTTGGGCAAAAAGGTAGCGACACTCAAGGTTCCCAGGACGTCTCCGATCCAAGTACTGATCGAGCCCTACTGTGCTTAACTGGCCAGATCAGACGGGATG
>VOSG01000804.1:0-10138 GCA_009761265.1 Halicephalobus sp. NKZ332 | reverse complement strand
ATTCACTGTAACATTTTGTATAGAAATCTCTTGTGAAAAGTGTTCTATTATCGTATAACCCAAAAACAGTGATCTGCTGAACATGGATAGAGTCATCTGTACAATGAAAGATGTCGGAATACCATTCGTAGGAGCAATTATTCCTTTTGCTGATCTGGACATATTGGATTTCAGAAGTTCCCCATGAAATGATTTTCGCATATTGAGGGCTCATTAATTCATCAGTAACGTGTAATGCAAGACGATTTTTTCCACTGTCCAAAACATTCGTTGTATTGTCAAAATCGATACCGTAAGTTGGATCAGAATCCTTAACAGAAATGAAACTTGGATAAATTTGTGATCCTTTGATTATAATCTGAGCAGAGACAGGATATTCTAATTGTTCTGAATTCGAAAATCCATAGAAGCCTTCACCGACGAAAGAGATATTGTACATATATAAACTCGATAAACTCCCATCATAGATGAAATATGGCGAGTCAGGATATACAATATCACCATCTGGGTTAATGACATTGATCCCTTCTTTTTTCCTAAATATGGAGAAATAAATCTCAGTTATACTACTGTCGAAAGAAAAGTATTTTGTTGAATAGATACCCGGAGACGGAATCTTTATTTTATTGCTCTTGTAAAGAAGAGGCAGATGGATGAGAAAAAAGGATTCAATACCATATTCACTTGCATAAAAAAAGAATTCGTCGGTGATGGGAACTAAACTGCATTTGTCAGACGGGACAACGATATACTCTATGATTAAATTAAGGAAAGCTGCCGGAGGGACGTTACCATCAAAAGGTCCAGTCAAGCTGATTACGTACATGACAGAATTTGGAGGAATCTTATAATCTGCAAGAACTTCAAAAACTGATGGATGTAACTTGAAACATTTAGTATCCAAAAAGTCGTGAATAGATTGATTACACAGCTTAATGAAGTCGTTTGAATTATTGGCCATCTCCTTGTTGACAATCCCATTGCTGTCATAAGTGACGAGGATGAACTGGTTGAACCACTCTGTAGAAGTGTTTTCCATGACAGAATCAAAAATATTTTCGAGCTTCTCTGGAAGGTCTTGCACTGCTTCAAAAGTATCTGGTGTGGTTTCGATAGCGAGGATGAAAGTTTTTCCGTCGTCAGAGAAAGTCTCATGCGATGGATTAATACAAGTGACAGTATCATTTTTAGTATTTGTGATACACTTTTCCGCTAAGACGGAAAATCGATTCAAATTCAAGAATAATATTAATACACAGAAAGTACTCCAAAACCATACCATACTTTAAAAATAATTGGACCAATCAATAGATATTGTTTCTGGAAGCATTTTTAATTACATTACACCCAAAAACGGGGGCTAAGTAATAAAAAATTATGATAACAGAAAAAAGAGAATAAGTTTAATTATCAGTATCAATGCATTAAAATATCATTCAATCACAAGAAATAATATCTCATAACCTTAATGTTTTGTAAATAAATTTCTAAATTTCTATTAAATATTTTACACAAGTATCATCGACTTACAACTCACGAATTAAATTTTCCAGGAACTTACAAAAGGTCAATTTTTACATTACCATCAATCAGTTGAATTTTAACTCTCCCATTTATTTCAAACTAAATTCCCCACTATATTTTCCATCTCATCCACGATTTCTTCATCAAGAACCGTCCAATTGCTCGAAAGAAACTATTCAAATTTTATCAGCGATTAAAAATATATGAAAACTCATCAAGTAACCGATTTGATGCAAACTTACAAAATAGACGTTATAGAACCAGGGAGTAATCAGACATCAAAAATCAGGAGCAAGGCATCAGGAAAAAAACGACAAACAAATGCAAACTGGCACGAATTAAATAAAAAATTACCAACCCAAAGTGCACAAAAACGTTCTTGAGTGAATTACCAAGTCTGGTCCTGATTGTAGAGATTCGAAGGGTCGAATTCCCCATCAGTCATACCATACATATAGGAAGCAGCTTCTGGTGCAGGTTCAAGAGGAAGAAAGTCAGAAGTTCCGAGATCCATCAAACTCGTCGACGTCCCCGCCGTGGGATCCATGACCATTTTCAGAGGAGACACAAAATACTGAGGCTGAAGACTCGAAGACGGGTGGTCCCAGTCGTCGTAGAACGAGGGCTGCCTCGTCGGAGTCAGGAAGTTCGAAAACCCAGAATTGAAGACAGGGCTTTCAGAGATGTCTTGACGCGAGTTGTGCTGCGAAAGAGGCTTGTAGTCGAAGTGATTTATCTTCACGTCCTTCGTCGATCCGAGTTGGTGAGCATGGCTCTCCCCCATCTCGACAGGGTTGTCCGGATTGTCACTTCCCATGTAGTAGGCACTCAAGCGTTCGTTTTGCTGGTTCCTGATGGCCATGTCGAATAGCTGAAATGACTCGAAATAAATCTAGAAACGTAATCAAGGAACGCACTCCAGTTTCCTGGGGATCAGATACTTCTATCGACGATATCGAGTCCTTCGGAGCTTTGATGGCAATCACTGTGTTTCCTTGCAGGGTCGGGATCGTCCTGAGGTCGCTGAACTTGATATACCTGCAAATAAAAACGAGCATTGATAATTAAAGTCCAACATCCACTCACATGTAAGGTTGTTCTATGGGTTCCTCCTTCAACAACCCCAGAGCGTTCGTGACGTCATGTAATAAAGCATCCAGGTGATTTTCTTGAGCTCTTAACTGCTCAACTTCGGCGACTAATTCCTGTTTTTCGACAGTATTTTCTTCGCCGTCCTGGTGCTTCCACCTTATGCTGTTCTTGCCGACCTTTTCGATCATGTTGATACCTTCCAGGACGTTGGTGATATCGTATAACCGTCTCTTCTGCACATTGAGTCTGTCTGCAGCGTCGTTGAGGTTCACTACCTTCAAAAAGAGATCATTAAAATATGCAACCAAGGAATAAATGTTGAGGGTGTACAAAACATACTAATATAGCATTCCAAAAACTCACTCCGTTGTCATCAGTCATGTTTTGCTCGAGGAAAAGCCTAGTCAGACGAAGCAAACTACTGTCCTGTCGTCCCATGTCATCTTTTCCATCTGAAATACCGTCATTAAATCTCGAATTAGAAAGTCAGAAATTTGATAGTAAAGCCAGAATAAAAATTGATATATGGAAATCCGTTTTTGCACCTTCTCGCACATTCGAAAATATCGGAGTTGGTTTTTTCCTGGGCTTGGCTCGCTTCTTTTTCCCGTCGTGGACGTTCTCGAAGATCTCAGACAACTCGTCGTCGTCCTCATGGAAGTCCGAGATTATCGAGGTGTCCTTCAACGCCGGCCGACGCTTCTTCAACGGAGGAGGATCTATCATCGGGGTGATCTTGGTCTCGATCTCGACCTCGGGGTAACTCCTGCTGTCCCATCTGATCGTCTGAATCGTCTCGGGCTCTTGCTTTATGAACAGTGGCGGAGGTCGCTTTTTCGTGGGGTAAATCACCGTCGGGGGACGGGTCTTCAGAGCCCCTCTCTCGTTGACCATCTTCGTCGAGTTCTTCTCCATCCTCCGGATATCTTGATTCTCCATAGAGAAATAAAAATAAAGGGGAGCGATTCCGTTAAAGTGATCGATCAACAGGAAAAAGCAACCAAGTCTCCCTTGCGAGCGCGAGAGGCCATGGGAAAATGGGGCAACTCCCCTCAAGGCCCGATTTTCCTCTCTCGAGTACTCTCCCTACTTTTTTCGAGACCCGTCAATCCCTCTTACCTTCATTGTCATTCTTGGCACTCTTCGGGGTCCGACGTGTCTTGGCCGTGCTTTTCGGCGTCTTTTCGACAGAACTGGCCACACTCGGTGGCGAGTACTTCAAGTTCGTCGGTGTTGAAATCTGCGATTTCCGTCGATACTGAAGATTGCCGTCATAAAACCAAGGTTCATATATTAAAACGATTTACTTTCGAAGATAAAGGCGTCAGGGACCCGAGATTTCCCGGAGGAGTCTTTGTTACTGGACTCGTTATTTCGTATTTTACTTTTTTGGCCGGGGGATAACTTGGAGAAGCGGGTTTTAGCTGGGTCAGGACGACCCCGTTGCTGGTCTCATGTGGCCAGTAGGTAGATTCCTTCGGGGAGTCTTGTCTGAAACGGTGTTTACATATATGAGAAAGGCAAAATAAAGCGAGAATTCATACTTTGAGTAGTTTGGGACAGTACCAGTCGTTGGAGATCGTTTGGACACCTCCAGGGAACTCACGGAAGGCCCGGATCCCTGGGGGCAGTAGTCTTGGAAGGCCGACGCGAGTGATTTTTGGAAACCGGCCTCAGCAGCTGTCATCATTTTTTTTGTATACAACGTTCAGATCTCTTGGAGAAGAGTCCTTAGATCATAATACAACCTGAATGAGGTCGGGTTTCGGAAAACAAAGTTGTGGTTTCACGCTAATCGATTACACTTCTACACGCGCTCGACAAACAATCAACGAAAAAACTTTATTCCACAGTTTCAAATAACTTGACCTGGGTTAATTTACCCCCAGGGAAGAATGCAGATGTGGTGAGATGAAATTAAGGTTTTAAGTTGGTTAAAATGGTGGATTACAGCGGATTAATCGAAGCGTGTTTTTGAAGCTCTTTTCCGCGTCTCAAGGAACGACCCGTTTTCCCGCCAAACACAGCCAATCGGAGCCCGTCAATCCCCCTTTGTCGTTTTGCTTCCCGCAAAGAAAATTTTTGAATTTTCGAACTCACTTTTGCTCTTTGGGTTTCTCCTGGAATTTTTGGACTTTTCTGAACTTGTCCTTTTCAGACAACTTCGGGTCGGATCCGCGACGATGGCACCTAGGATTCTTTGGAGTTTAGCGGGCCATTTGTCCAGAGTAAGTTGTTTGGGAATTCCTTTGGATTTTGTGCAGGGATTTGACTTGAAATGGTTTTAGGCAGGCAGAAGATTCTACTCGTCGCCCCAGACGGCGCAACAAGCTGTGGTCTTCGACAAGATCAGACCTGTCGAGAAGATCCGCAACATCGGTTCGTTTTTGTCTTGATTTGATTCTGTATAAATGCAGATCTTATGAATTTCGTTTCAACTACCTTAATTTCATATATGAACCTTAGTCATTTCAAAATTACATGTAGATTCCTTAAGATTAGTCCAAGTTCATGTTTGAACGTCGAGTTTCAGGTATTTCTGCTCACATCGATTCCGGAAAGACAACAGTCACCGAGAGAATTCTATTCTATGCCGGCAGAATTGACTCTATGCACGAAGTCCGAGGAAAGGACGATGTCGGAGCGACTATGGACTTCATGGAACTCGAGAAACAAAGAGGAATCACAATCCAATCCGCTGCCACCTACGTCGACTGGCACGGGACCAACATCAACATCATCGACACCCCTGGACACGTCGACTTTACTGTGGAAGTCGAACGAGCTTTGAGGGTGCTGGATGGAGCCGTCTTGGTCCTCTGTGGTGTCGGAGGTGTCCAATCACAAACTTTCACCGTGAACAGACAACTAGGGAGATACAGTGTGCCTTTCATCACCTTCGTCAACAAATTGGACAGAACAGGAGCGAATCCGAATCGAGCCCTTGATGGATTGAGAAGCAAACTCAACCATAACGCTGCCTTCATACAAATGCCAATCGGAATGGAATCGAATTTCAAGGGCATTATTGACCTCGTTGAAGAACAAGCTCTTTACAACGAAGGAGACGACGGCATAATTATCCGTCGTGATGAGATTCCGAAAGAACTCCGGGAAAAAGCAAAGGATCTTCGACAAGAAATGGTCGAGTATTTGGCAAATGCCGATGAACAAATTGGAGAACAATTTCTGAACGATGTTAATCCGACAGTGGCTGATATCCATGCAGCAATAAGGAGAAGTGTGGTGAAAAGGTCCTTCGTTCCTGTTCTGATGGGAACGGCGTTGAAGAACAAAGGTGTCCAGACGATGATCGATTCCGTTGTTCGTTATCTTCCAAATCCCTCGGAGGTCGAGAACAAGGCGAACATCCTAGTTGAGGGGAAAGAAGAAAAGGTTGTTTTGAATCCTTTGAGAAGTAGTCAAAAAGAAAATCCTTTTGTTGGACTGGCATTTAAATTGGAAGCAGGAAAATATGGACAATTGACGTACTTCAGAGTTTATCAAGGACAACTTAACAAAGGAGATACCATGTTTGCAACGAGAGATGGAAGGAAGGTTCGTGTTCAGAGATTAGTGAGGATGCATGCGAACTCGATGGAGGACGTCCAGACAGTGTATGCGGGTGATATCTGTGCCATTTTTGGAGTCGATTGTGCTAGTGGTGAGACTTTCTGCAGCGACGAGAAGTTGAATATCCACTGTGAAGGAATGCACATTCCCGAACCTGTTATTTCGATGTCCATTAAACCGGTAGACAGAAAAGATGCAGATAGCTTCATCAAGGCTTTGACTAGATTCACGAAGGAAGATCCGACCTTTAGAAAGGAATACAACGCTGAAGCGAAGGAAACGGTTGTTAGTGGAATGGGAGAACTTCATCTCGAAATTTATGCTCAGAGAATGAAAAACGAGTTTAATTGTCCTGTCGAACTTGGAAAACCGACAGTGGCTTATCGCGAGTGTTTGGCAGCTCCTTATAAGTTCCATTTCCGTCACAAGAAGCAGACAGGAGGTCAAGGTCAATTTGGTGAAATTGAAGGAGTGATTGATCCATTACCTCCAGAGAAGAATACAACGGTTGAGTTCACAGACGAAAGCTTTGGCTCAGGGATCCCAAAGAATCTGTTCCCTGCATTGAAGAAAGGTCTGGACGAAATTGTAAAAGAAGGACCGTTGATTAAGTCCAGGATTGCCGGAATAAATGTGAAGATTCAAGGAGGTGAAACTCACGCAGTTGATTCGACGGAAATTGCTATGATAAATACGATGATGAACATGATGAGAGAGTCTTTCGAAAGAGCTCGATGGATTCTTCTGGAACCTATTATGAAAGTTGAAGTCGTGGTGCCGACGGATTTCCAGGGAAATGTTGTGACTTCGTTGACGCAAAGAAAAGGAGTTATTTCCAATACAAGTGTTGCTGATGGATATACGACAGTCACTTGTGAAGCTCCGTTGAGTGAGATGTTTGGTTATACGTCGGAGTTGAGGTCCTTGACGGAAGGAAAGGGAGAGTTTACGATGGAGTACTCGAGATATGCTCCTGCTGAACATGATTCTCAAGAACAGGTCATATATCAATGGAAAGTGGCCAACGGATTGATCGATCCCAATGCAGACAAAGGTAAGAGGAAGGGCAGAAAGTAGTAATAATAACTAGTCTTGATAGTGAAGATTCTGCTGCTCCGTGGAACTTAGAAAGTAGGATTAGTAGTTGTTGTGTTTGATAAAGAAACGTTTATTTTAAATGGAGATCTGATGAAACAATTAAAGGACTTATGAAATAGATAAGTACATTGAGAGCAGGCGTGGGTGCTGAAGGTCGTCTTCGTCGTTGTGGGGAGGGATATGGGTACTAGAGATCGTCTTCTTCGTCATCAGTATAGAATCCGTCGCCGCCAGTGGTGTAGCTTTCTGGACGGGTGGAAGGCTGATTATGCATCATCATAGGAGTGAAGTAGTGTAAGTGGAATGCGTAGACAATGATGGAGAAAAAGATCTGCAAAATCTGGATTTCAATAACAGAATTAACGCGAGACAAAGAGGTGGTTATATGGATTGAATATAAGGGCTTCGGAATTTCGCGAGTGGTTCCACTCGCATCGGTGGATTGGGAAAGTTTGGTAACATAGAAATTATTCAAATCTTCGAAATGTTGAATGTGACTTCGAATTCCTAAAAGAAATTGAAATTTCGAGAATTTTTTACCTGTATTTTTGGCAACCAAGGTACTTTGCCAATTTAGAGATTGTTCAAATTTCTCAAACGTCGTGAGTCATTTTAAATTTAATTATTTATTCATATTTCCGGAATTAAATATTATAAAGCTCCCTATTTTTATGGAAAAATAATTTTGATATCTTCTGTGACCACATAAAGTACAACCAATAAAGCTGCGAAAAGAAATGTCCAGTGATTGCTGCAAGTGCCATACCCAAAAAAATCACTAATTTAAATATTTTATCATCACTGAACGCAACTGAGAAAACTGTCAGTTTGAATATTCTTGTCAATTATTTCTTCTCTCAATAATTATAAGCACATTCGATTATTTCGTTGTTCACAATTTATTTTCCATCCCTAGAATAGTTGGATAGATGTTTAGAAACTCTACCTTCATAGGTGAATAAAATTTATTCTCAGGACAATCATTATATGAGTTTGTTGGTGTATTCAAAGAATTTGGAAAAGTTTTTTAAAATTATTAGTTTACTTCTAGATTAGAAAATAAACAAAAACGAAAATTACAGGAGGAATTTAATTTTTGAAATCCTTCTTTGTTTGTGAAGCAACAGAAACTTCATAATTTGTGTTTTGATTTGGAAAGTCCTAAAATTCATATCGAGGCTATTTTTAGGCTTTTCTTGCAAAACTTTTTTATTTCTATGATAACACAATTTCGGGATCTTGCAAAATTTCGTAAACAAAAAAGTTTCGCTTTTTTGGTCTCGAATGGACAATTCTAAAGATTCGTATTGAGAGTTTGCTGGGATTTTGCGAATTTTTACTTTTAAAATGACAAAGTCAACTTTTCTTCATCAAAATAAGGATTACTTCATGCAAATTCGAACTTTTTTTCGATAAAACCATAAACCATAAAGAGGCCGAACTCGGAAACTTTCCCACGGGAAAAGCCTGGAAGGAGGATGAGTCCATGGAAAAATTCACATCGATTCCAGAAGTTCTTTGATGTCGAATTATGGAAAATAAACTTTCTTGTCTATGCTAGGAAAGAAAAATTTTCGCTCAATACTCTAAAATTAATTTGTTTAGATTATTAAAAGCAGAAAGTACAGTAGTTCTTTGATATTGAGTCAGAGGAAATAAATTTTCTCTAATATATTTTTAATCGTGATTCCTGATTATTTAAATTTTTTATTTCAATTACAAAAAACTAAATCTTCCTTATTAACAAAAGTACAATTTTCTCCGAAATGTCAAATTATTTTATTTTTCTTTTGTCTCTAGTGGTCATCGCAGAACAGGAAAGCTCTCTGGGAGTTCTATTGTTTTTGATTTTAATTGCTTCGAGAATTGTTGAAACAAATTTTTCTTTGGCGGTTGCCTGTTGTCTTGAGTCCCTGATTAATGGCCAAATCAGCAAACTTTGTCTTGGGTGATTTTTTCTAGCAAGGATTTTATTTTTATAAACGTCTAGTGAAATTTTTATCTTTATGAATGCGAAAAACTTTAGTCTCTAAATGACGTGGAGGATTTTTATTCTATAATCTATTTTTATTTATTTTATAATATATTTTTCCCTTTTTATAATTTATTTTCATTCATCTTATAATATATTCTTCTCTTTTTATAAGGTATTTTTATGCATTTTATAAGAGCTTTCTCTTGACTAGCTGGTCCAAAGCAAAAATATGTCGAATAATTAGAAAATTAAAATTAAATTTTCCTTTTAGAATTCTATATATGAAGTTTTGTTAAATTTCCGAAAAATATTTTTAATCTTTCTAGCCCTTAATATACCAAGCGGGGTCTCTTGAGGACCCCAGGCAATTTTTTATATTTTTTGAGTGAACATTTCGTCTGATTACGTGATATGTATCTTGAGCCGATACAGGACAAATACAAAAACCACGAGTAAATAAGCTGTTACATTTACAACAAGATAATAGAAAATTACCTTCTGGGGTCCTCAAGGGACCCCCCTTGGTATACTAAGGACTAGAAACGAACGATAGCGAATATGTCATATTAATACTAGTACTAATTGAGGTGATCATTTGTGAAAAGTATAAAATCCAAAGCATTTATATCAGTATGTAAGTTCAAAAATAAACTTGTGTTTTAACGTAATTTTTAAACTGCATTTCCTAATTAAAGTCTACTTTTCTTCTATTCTCAGACCTTCCACAACATATCTTTCACTAGTACTCCTTTATATAGAAAATGCAGTGTCCTGAACCCGAAGTACTGCATTTTACTTTATAGAAAATTACAAAAAATTTATCCACTTCTTAACACGAAAGGTACATTACTTTGGCTTTGAAGAACTGTATTTTTG
>VOSG01000803.1:0-10233 GCA_009761265.1 Halicephalobus sp. NKZ332 | reverse complement strand
GAATCAGCATACAGTTCAGGAAGAACTTGGTCAGGACTGATATAATTATCGACAGTCAGGTTACCTAGAGCGGTCAGACACAGTTTCAACCTCAATTTTTGGGATATTTTCCCTCGCTTATTAAAGGACGATACTGAATCTCTCCAGATTTCGCGCGAAAAAATCATGTGTTTTCCGTGCGGGACCGCTTGATGGTGGTATACTGTAGCTGCTTCTTTTTTTCACTTGCTATCCTATGTTATTACTTGTTTTTGAATTGTTTTCCACACAATCGTCTGCATTTTCAAATTAAAATAATTTCCTACTACCATTACAGAGCAAATGTAATAATATGACAAAGTTAAATATATATAAATCACTAAATGAAAGATTTTTTAAATCAAAATTATACTTTTTTCGGATATAAACTTGCAAACATACCCAAAAGGTTGATTATTTGAATGTATAAATCTCGGAAATAATGAGAATTCTTATACTCAACTTGTTGAGATCCATCACCAAATATATTACGATTCAAAAAGGGGAATTCACTAATTCTTCCAAATTTCAACTTTGAAATACATAGCAATTAATCCCATAAATAAAAACTTATAGAATGTGAGCCATTGAACTAAAAGTAATATATATTCACTATGTTAGAAGAAATTAGTAGGTAAAAAGCATTAGATATATTGTTATTACAATATTTCCACAAATCCAAAAAATATATTGCCAGATTTTACAAAATAATTGCACAAATTGTTCATAACTTAATTACATTATCGTATTTATTTTGTAATAGTTGTAGGAAATTATTTTAATTTGAAAATACAGACGATTGTGTGGAAAACAATTCAAAAACAAGTAATAACATAGGATCGCAAGTAAAAAAAAGAAGCAGCTACAGTATACCACCATCAAGCGGTCCCACACGGAAAACACATGATTTTTTCGCGCGAAATCTGGAGAGGTTCAGTATCATCCTTTAATTTCGAACCAGGATAAATGATAAATAATAAAGTTAACTTTAACAGAATGAAATCATTGAAAACTTGTATACTGTGTTTAGTTGTAGTGGTAATTCAAAAACTTGTGTAGTTAATGAAACTTTCGATATGTAATAATAGTATGAGGATTATTGGGAAAATAAACTAGCTTTGTAGATATTTATTCGGATACTCGGTAGCATTGTTAACGATACCAGACATCTTGGAGAAGTTCAAATGGGATTCACTGAGTTGAAACTGAAACACAACTTGTTATTTTTCTTACTGATAAAAAATAATTCTGAAAAGTTGGAAACAATATTATGAGAAATCATTCTGATCAGGGGGATAATCCAATACCTACAAGAAGAGAGAATAGGAAGACTGAATCAATGAGTCGATAATCTTGGTTTTGTACTGTTGATCATCCTGGACACACTACTTCATGTTGTACGGTATTCAGTTAGCATGTACTATCAATTCAAGAGAAGATAGGTGGAGTAATCAAGTTCATTCTTCTAAGCGAAACCCACTTGAATATGAATAACTATGTTTATGTGAGATAAACGGTTCTAAAGGGTAAATTTGATTAAAGTAATGATTTATAGATAAATACAATGATGAAAATATTCGGATTTTCTGTGTGAGAATTTGACACTAAAATGATAAAGTGAAACTTTGATGAAAGAAATTAATTAATTGCTTGGAAATTTGTTCAGCAATAAAAGATATTTCTAAGTCGATCAGTTGTATTAATATTTAGGTTCTTTTTAATTATCTTTTCATGTAACTTGGATTTATTTTTGTACTTTTGCCCACAAATTGAGTGGAAAGCCAGATAGAATTAATTAATTAGCAGACCACCTGAAATTTTTTCCAAAAAATTGGACTATTATTGAAATCACTTTCTTATACAAAAACAGCATATTTCTTGGAACCTTATAGAAATCCATTATTAGCATGTAAAATGCTTATTTAATTTCCTTCATAGCGGAAATTGGCGGTCTATTTACAAATCAATTTTCAAATGAACTCGACAACAGGGAACATGAAAAACTATCCTGTAGTCTGCTCTCTACGTGAACGAGAAATTCGGGATATTTTTTAAATCCGAAACTGATATCAGTCAAATTTGATTCCTATGAAAAGGGAATTTTTTATATTTGAGAAATTCGATATTATTTCAATAGATGATTCAAGATGTCATTTTGACCTTTTCCCCGATATCTTTATTCGTGGACAGAAGTTGCTTTCCCATCGGATTTGAATTTTGATTAACCGAAATGACCAATTTTCGGAATAAATTCAGTATCTCCTATTTTTTTTCTTTTTTTTTGCAAGCCAGTTTTTCATTTTTGCAGATCTGCATACCGAAAAGTGGATGAATAACAGGAAAATTCCCGACTACTTCATCATAAAACTCGGCAAAAATAAACTTACTGGACCTATTTCTTCAAATATCGAAAATAAAACAAGACTGAGAAAAAAATCTCAGTGACTACTGTAGGGTGGGATTTCCCTGATTAGTGGCCGATTCTATGACCCCTATCAACTATGCAATTTTCAAATACGACGGAATTGCACAGTTGGTGAGAGTTATAGAACGACGACTATCGATGGAAATCAGACCGTTGTAAAAATTCAGAAAATAAATACATGTCACTACCTTGAGTAACAACCTTTAATGGTGAAAGTGAAGCTTTCTACCGCCTTTTTCAGTTTCAGTCGTTGCTACGACACCTGCCTTCTTACCTAAAAGATAAATCCTTCTGCAAACTTGCTTTCGCCTAATAGAATATCCTAATGTCTTTACTTCTTACAGACTTCAATTAGAAATGCCGTATGAGCCATAGCATTTCGAAAAGTCAACCGGCAGTTGAAACGAAAGCTTTTCTCTGTTCTATAAAACCATGCAAATTATGACTTTTCATTTGTTGAAGGATAACCGATGACAAGCCCTCGAGGACAACTCAGAAATTGTCATCTTGATCTGTTCCTGACAGCCAGGAGGGCCGTTCCTCGACTCATATCGGATGTCAAAAAGAAAGACAGCAAGTGACTAACTCCAAGTGCGAAACTTTCTCATTTTGAGTTGTCTTCATTGTTCGCGTGTCTCGAGGACAGGTGTGCTCTATTGCTTCTCGACATTGTTTTCAACTTGTTCCTACTCTGGAGATTCATCTAAAGCCGCCAGGTTGATCCTTTTTCGCCCGACGCCTGTTGCCGACCTCGAAGACGACACCCGAGAACTTCTATTCAGAACAACGATGAGTTCGTATATCCGGCCTTGCGTGTTACACAAAATCGAAGCGCGCAACAACTTTTTGAAATCCGACTCCTGGGTCGACGGCGACTGCCCCAACCGATCGGATAGCTCCGGCTCAGTCTACGTTCCGATGCTTTGTCGAGAGCAGTCTCCACTTTATTGCTTGTACTTTTTATTTTGAAAAATTACGTGGTTTATGAAGAGAATAGACCATGTTATTTAACTTCAGTCTAGGTAAAAGCAAGTCTCATTACTAATGGCACAGTTTTCGATAACTACTGAATCCGTTTCTGACACTGTTTACGTATCTCAGATCCCTTGAATTTCCTATTTACTGAATATAAAACAGTAGACAACATCCAGAAGTTCTCGAAAGCAGTAGCAGAAGAATGGAGTCCATGTTTGTGTTAGGATAGATTCAACAACTTGGTTTGTTCCTTTAAAGTGATTTCAACTGACATTTACTCGAATAAGTCCCCTTGAGACTCTCCATGGGAACGACTTTTACCTTTTTGGAAAACTACTATCACACAGACTCCAGTCTTTGTTTTTTAGATATTATTGGATGTTCTAGGTAAACAATTATTTTTGCAGTTTCAAGGAATATCTGAAACGTTGGTGTGGCGTGATTTCGAAATCGCCAAGCAACCTTTCAGGTATGCCCTGAAGACTACAATCCCCGTCTGCTCTGGATTGTTTTCGAGAGAACAAATGGATTTGGTTTATTAAAATCTCATCATAATAATAAATGCGGCAGTTGGCATGTCAAAGAAGTTCAGGTGGTTATAATTGACATAATGTGGCTGTTTTACGGTTTATTAATAAAATGCGAGTTGACAGCAGGTTTGGGTCGAAATAAGTCAACCCAATTTTGTCGATAGAGATTAAAGTTGAATGTTCCGCTTACTTAGTGCCCTTGGGCCGAGCGAGAAACCCAACTTGGGAGAATCTTGAGTGACATGTGAGATGAGCTGATAAAATCGCGGCAGTCAGTTCCGCTCGTCGGTGATTTGACTTTGGATATCGAAATAGTGGACCATGGCACTTTATCTGCATTTATATCATTTGTAAAACCGAGTGACATGCAACCTGCTTTTTTTGTTCATGACAAAAATGACATTATCCTCATCTGTCAAAGCTCCATTGCCAAATAATGCGACTTTTTGCTCACGGGTCATCCATCACTTTTGGCAACAAACTGCTCCTCAAGTTCTTAGCTGTGTCATCTTCACTTGCCTACATTTCCTTCCCGAAAACCAAAAAGACGATAAAGGAAGTGGAAAGCCAGCACATCGTTATCTCTAGAACATTAAGGATGATTAGAAGAGCTTTCCTGTCCAACTTTTTTGCGATTATTTTTTCATCATTCCAAGCATAGTCAATTCGTTTGATCTTTCTTTAATCACATGATTTATTGGAAATATATAGTTATTTGATGTGAGTAGTTGTTTTTTATTTTTCCGTTGGAGGATTATCCATCCTTGGTCGGGCACTCGATAATTTCGTCGGAACCACTTGGCCCTCGAATGACAGGTGAATCTGGTCTCTCTATCTGCCGATATCTGCTCATTGCGCGAGATATCGACCTTTTGTCTGGTCAACATCTGACCAGTAGCCGGTAACAGCTCCGGAAAAGCAAGAGAACGCCCACCCCGTTTGGAAGGACCCTGTTAGGAAGAAGGCTGCCGCGTTCGTCGACAAGGTCGTAAATCATCTTCTCGCGTCGCTCATTCGTTCTTTCTGCCTTATTGTGTTGCTGCTTCCGAAAGCAGTTTTATTACCTCATTATCACTCTTGTAGCAATTTATCATCCGATGACAGTCATTGAAATTCTCGTACATGATTTATGGATTTTTAAGGACTGTCTTTTGTTAGCGTTTATTCTTATTCAAAATAATTAATTGAGAACAATGGGGAGGGTTCGAGAGCTTACTTCGGGAGATTTCGCGCACCGGAAACTGTATGTTCGTTTGTTGTTTCAGCAGTCAATAAGAAGGCTTTTGGCGCTCTAAGGTGTGCCTTGGATGACGGACTTATCGAGTCAGGGCGTCAGGGCGACTCAAGTTGCGCATTGGGCAAATATCGAGTTGGACAGTTTCACATTGGCCACCCATTTCTTGTTTTGGACAGTCCATCGAGATGGATTTTCTTCAAGTGTCCGCGAAAATGTTGCATAAAGACTTGTCGATTAACACGAATGTTATGCGGCCCGGCCATAAATCACTTTTTAAATAAGTAACAACAACCGATAGTTCTTCTTCCTTCCTCGGAAGGCGGGAGAGTGAGCCGTCAATTGATGGCCAGTTGTCGCGGAAAGCCTCAGGGAAGCCCTGTGTGCGCATATGTATTTCCTCGCGACAATTTTTGCCATTTCTCTTGCTTGCTTTTTGTGTCCTACGGTCAAGAAGTCCAGGCTCTCAGATCGAGGTCTTATCCATGCAACAATGATTAATGAGGTTGCCGCTGGCATCTGACTACCAGTCCTTTTGTCTTTGCTGGTTCCTCCGCCCAGCAATCACCCATAAATTTTGCACCTCGTTTGTTCGTCGCATTTTTATGAATGATGACTACAATCGAGATAAAGAGCTCATTCTTACAATTAATGATGTTTATTTTCTTTTTCCTTTATTCCTTTGAGTTTCCCTGTCCTCAGATCAGAGTGGATTAACTATGGAAACCTCGAAACAGATTTAAGCGATTTGAATATGGAAAGAAACCTTTTCGGAAGCTCTTTCGGCACCAAGAGTTGGCTGAAAGCAAAGTGGTCTTCCTGCCGCTTTGCTCTTGCCGAAAGAGAACCGGCAAGGACCACTCGAGGAACCGTACGACTTGACAAGCTAATGAAGAACAGAAAACGTTCCATTTGTCGTTCGTGATTACTTTCGCTTATAGACTTATATTATCGTACTTTCTCTTTCAGGAAGACTAGTCAGAATCGGAGAACCAACTAGATTCGCTTTCAAATAACCCCGGGAGTGCCGCTGTGATGCGACTCCTGCTGTTAGTCGGGCTTCTGCTTTTCCTTCAACCCGGTTTCTCCGTCCGGAAAGGCGGTAAGTATCTATCTCTTCTATCTGACGATTGTCAATCAACCTACACATCCAGTATCTTTGTCCCTTTGAGGAATGCAAATTTTCTTGAAACATGTTTTGAAATTGCTCGCTCTGCATCTGTTTCCTATACCAATTTTCCAATCAACGTGTGTCACTCATAGCTGTTGCATTGCCGATTGTATTGTTGTCGGCTGAATGTTAATTACTTGCCTGGCTTCTGGAATAACAGCGAGAGAGCGAATTGAAGCTTTAATTGTCCTGCGCAAAGTGGTAGAAGTGACAGAACACCGGGGCAGTCGACCGAATATTCAATTGTTGCTATTAGTTCTTTTGAAAATCGAATAGATCTTCTGGCACCCTAGGCTCACCGCAACTTGCTCGGTTACGGTTTCAAAGCAAGACTTTTGGGGATCGGGTTGCAGACCAGCTGTCCTTACCTCTTGGTTCCCCATTAATGAACGGGAAATTATTATGCAAATGAGATGAAATCACTTAAGGATGTGTTTCCGGCTGCTTGAACATTTTTCGAAAAATGTCTAAATTCGGCCAGATGACGGGGTCAAGTAGCGCGGGGACACTCGAATCAGCTGGAAAAAGGAGCTAATTGTCCTCCTTGTTCTCTCATCAGACAGCTTTATATTCAGTTTCCCGAATCCTGCTTTGTTTTGAGGTCATCCCTAAAACTCCTGCTGCTCTCTGGAAATATACAGAAACCGCAAATGCACTCGAAAATGCATTAAGCCTTTGTTTATAGTTTTTAAAGACAGTTACAGATGGAATGTTTTGCCGTCTTGGCCGTTGTTTTTTGTATCGATCTGATTTCTGATCATGATATTAAACTTTCATCAATCAACAGCTTAAATCTGGCAGACGCCTCTAGTCTAGAGAGTTAATCCCAATATCAGGAATTTTACCTGTCACCCAGTAGAACGTTTGATAAGGCAAATGCCCCACTAAAATCGAAAAGTATGCAAAGCTTTTTGAGCATATCAAAAGCAAATTTGAGTGACCACTGCTTTCGCGGTGGCAAGGGACCGGAATCAAGCGAAGCGAATAGGAAATTCAACTCTTGGCACGGCCAAGCAAGCATGCCCCGAGTCATAATTTGAGGGTCATTTATGCCGCGCAAAATCCACTCAGCAAATCCAAACTAAATTTAGAATTTTTGAAAACTTTATTTTTACTAAAAAGCTGAAAAAGAGCAAGATGGATGGACTCTAAATGTTTGGATGAATTACTTGTCAATGGAAGGACTTGATGGAACACTTATTGGTGTGAGGATTGACGGCGGAGATTGGGGTACCGATAATGTCTAAGACAGCTTTTCACTCAAAAAGCGGCGTAAGATAGAGGGGCAAGCAAAAATAATGATGGACGAGCAAAAACAAATGACCATTCTAATTTTTCTCTCGTTTCAGAACCTCCGAAAGTCAATAGAAACATTGAGAACAACTTCCGAGTGCCGGTAGGATCAGAATCTGTGACTTTTACTTGTCCGGTCCTGTCGAATGCAAAAACAGATGGTGTCATTGTGAGCTGGCTCAAGGATGACGAAGAAATCAGTGAAGAATGGCCGAAGTACAAATTGATCAATAACAATAGAGATCTCAGGATAAAGGATCCACAGCAAATGGACGAGGGAATATTTACCTGTCACGCAGTGAACGGATTCGGACATGTCGATGTCCAATTCTTCTTAGAAGTCTACGATTCTAGTAATGATATTCAATTGGGATCTCATGAGTCCATTTCCTACGCAACTAAACGTAAGATGATTCGTTTTTTCCTCATTTTAATTTATCTGTTTCAGCATCAGCCCCAGTTTGGAATAGCAAGAAACCCCATGACAGTCCGGTTTATTTGAATGTTGGTGATCGACTTGAATTACTCTGTCCGGCCATTGGCAATCCCCTTCCGAAGATTACTTGGTCCAAGAACAGCCATGTTCTCGATATGGGAGAGGTTCGTCATCACAAATCAGCTAAACTCCAACTCGATGACGTCACTCGCAATGACTCAGGGACTTATTCCTGCAGACTGGAAAATCGTCACGGATCGATCACGGAGACTTTTACTGTATTCGTTGGGGGAACATCCAATGCTATGAAAAAGCTTAAATCTTCATTTGAATCCGGGGATCAGAACGGAGAAGCCTGGGGAGGAAACAACAAGAACGCCCCCATCATCGATGAACCTCAGAATTCCACCGTCGTTCGAGGACAACCTGCGGAATTCAGATGCCACATGTCTCATCTGAGTAGCACTGTAAACCCGATATTCAGATGGCTAAAGGAAACAAAGTTTCCTGGTACTGCGACAGCACTAACTATCCGCAACAAAACCTTTACTATTCTGGATCAACCAGACAACAGTACTAAAGTCACATTCGGAGCTAAGAGAACGAAGATCTACAGTAATATTCTCCAGATCCCCCATGTAACAGAGAATGACAGTGGACAGTACATTTGTGTTATCACCAGTGCCGATGGCTATGTCGGATATAGAGCAGCTCAACTGAATGTAATATCTCCAGATGTCTACGGATCTCCTTTGAATTCGTTCTTCCCTACCTTGATTATTGGACTCGGGATCATCTTTATCCTCTTCGTTGCCTTGGCCGTCGCTTGGTTGAGATGTACTAGTACTGGAGCTGAAAAAAACAGCACACAAAGCAAGTCAACCTGCAGTACCGGGTCTGATTGCTACCCAACGAGTTTCAATAGCACTTCTTTCACGAAGAAGACTGTTTTGTCGTCTGGACTCCAACCTAATGGTCCACCGCCGCCACCACCAAGAATTCCGGCTCCAGAAACACCTAACGGGATGTTCATGCAGAAGAATTACCTGATATCTCTTCATGGGACCCCTACGAGCTCCCCTCTTCTTCAGCATGAACGGCGATTAAGACCTCCAAACTCAGCAACACTGGATCGAAGGTACCGACCCCAGCCTCAGCAAATACTCCATCGAACATTTGCTGAGGACGAGATGAGTCGATTAAGCAGTAATATATATGATTCCGGAAGTCCCCTACCTCCTCCTCCCTCTCAAACAACCTCATCACATATTTATTGTACAACCTCCCCGAAACAGAGTCGACGGAAAAGGCCAGGTGAATGTGGAATCGACGATAACTTCCCTCCGATGAACTACAGGAATCACCATCCTTTCGCGAGCTCGAGTCCACGGTGGTAGATTCAGGAGCTTTTAAATTTGAGCTTAGAGTGAATAGAGAATCTTCAAGAGCTTTGATTCCAGTCTATGAGATTATTACTGCCCGGTATTTATTCATATTTGTTAAATACTTTGCCATTTCTCCGTTGTACAAGTTAATCCCATTTGTTGAATATGGGTAGATATTCATTGTATCCAAATTTGCAATGATTGTTGTTGCTATCTGAAGTGCAATAAAATTGCTATATAATTTGGAGGATCGAGTTGTTGGATCTTAGTTTCATCATGAGTGATGGTCTTGTTTAACATTAACATCTCCATGCTCAGTTGTAACCATTACAACATTTGATAGAGTGTTGAACGCTGATTACAACGATATGTGATATTATAGGTAAAAGATTAGGTTTAATATGTGAAAAATTGTTTTCAAAATTACTCTATGATCGGTTCCGAAAAATCTTAATAATATAGTCAATGAAAGACTTTTTAAAATATTAATACATACAATAGAACAAGCAAATTCTGGGCAATCGACTGGTGTGTAAACCATGCACTCTGGTCAATTTTAAACTGAGATACAGCAATTTTTACTAATACCCCAATATGTTTTTTATTAGACTTTTTTTGTAATTTGCCGAGATAAGAAAATTTAACCGCTTCATGTTGAAGAGTAGCATATGTTATATCATTACATATCGAAAGATTTATACTTTCTCTTGTTTTTTGAGTAAAAATCCTTGCTGAAAGATACCAAGAAAAGCAACATGATATTGTT
>VOSG01000802.1:0-10245 GCA_009761265.1 Halicephalobus sp. NKZ332 | reverse complement strand
TTCGACCCAGAACCTCATCGACAAAGCTGATCCGGCAAAAACAGTCACTGTTTGTTTATTTTATTTTCATTTTTATATATGAACTCTATTTCATTAACAACATTTCAGGTGTTCGATATCCATGTCAACGGTGTGTATCACGCCAGTGTGAGATACAGTCACCTATGTACTCTTCACGAGAAACTGATCGAAAATTTCGGATTCAGGTTATCTGGACCCGATTTTCCTCCCAAGAGAATATGGAGAACTCTAGATACCAAGGCTATAAATGAAAGGAGAGAAGGATTGGCTAGATATTTCCAAGGGTTGATCCAGATCAACGATGTCGCCAGGCACTTTTTGTTGGAGAGAGCATTTTTGGAATTTCAAGTTGTAAGTTTCTTTTTAAGGTTTCATATTAACAGTTTTTCGCATTTTTTATTTTGATAATTTTCCAGAGTTCCTTCAATCCGAATATGCAAGCTGTTTCTGTCAATATCTACCTCCCCGATGGACATCCAGTGAAGCTAGAAGTCTACGCCGATGACTCGACTTCTGTAGTCATGAAGAAGCTTTGTCGAGTTGTCCGGATGGACGAGAAGTTTGTGGATTTCTTCGGTCTTTTTCTTTGCAGAGAAAGAGACCAAAAATCCAATGGATTGTCGTCGAAAGTATTGTTCGATCAAGTCTGTGTTCGATGGTTGAAGAATTTCGAAAGTCCCTATATTTCTCAACAACTCGCTAACAAAGGAGTCGAAGATGGTTCTAAATTCTTGAAAATTCTAATCAGAAGAGTTGCATGGGACCCGAAGATCGAGGAGCCGTTGTTGGATGATCCTGGAGCTTTGAAGCTGCTTTACCTTCAGGTTCGTTGAAGTTTCGATAATCTTATTTTAAGAAAATCAAAAAATATATGTTGGAGGTTTTTAAGATCTCAAAAAAGTATTTTAAGCTGTGAATACTATAATGGAATTGAGCTGTTTTCTTTACTTTATATATGAGCTCTGATTTTAGGCATTGAACGATATTCAACACAACTTCGTCGAGGTGAATCCAGAAATCAAGGAGGAATTGGCCAGATTGTCAGAGCAGAACGATTTTCGAGGATTTATGAAGAATTGTCACAAAATTCCCAGCTATGGATTTGAAGTCCTGGATACTCTGATTAGTGATTATCCATCGGAAGGCACGAAATGTTGTTTCAAGATAGGAAGGAGGATGATCGTCCTTCAATATGTCCACGAAGGTCGTCTGACCCAGGCTTTGCTGAAATCCACGAGAATCAGAACTTGGAAAATCTCCCACACAGATGGGACCAAGAAACCTCAAATGACCTTCCAGATAGAGTACGTCCTGGGGTCGGGGGTCGACTTGATGACTTTCCAGACAAATCAAGCTGTCCTTGTTTCGCTTTTCCTTCAATCGATCGCAGACGAGATTTTGAGAGATTGTAGATCTGAATCCCCAACGTACAAATTTGATGATTCTATTCAGACTAAAATTATTTCCACTATGAAATCGAAAAGGAATTCCGTAGTCAACGAAGGTTCAAGTGGGAAAGATAATGGATCGGAAACTTCCACAGAGGATTCTAATTCTAATTACGCAAAAATAAATCCGTTACTGCAAATAATAAGTTATCAAATGCCTTTTGAGAACGAAAATTTTGATTTTGTAACGGATAATGATCTGTAAATTTTTTGTTTTTACTATTTTTTGATGATATGAGCATTGAACTTGAACATAATAATTTTTAGTATTTTAAATTATAGTATTGAAAATAATTATGGTGCTTGACTACAAACCAATGAAGATGGATATGCTGTGAAAAACTGAAGTTATGAAGAATAAAAATTGTTTGTTTCAATTGTGTTTCGATTGTTCAATTCTGAAAATGAATCTGAAAGTTGATTAAATGTTCTGTAATTGTATTTGGGAATTTCTTGTTAGAAAGATTATTGGAAAACCCACAGATTATATTCGACAAGCGAAATTCAAACTTTCGATTACGTGGTACTGTGGTTTTTTCTTAACAAAGTGGAACACTGATATGTCTTACGTATTTGATTCGTTTTTTTGTATCTAAGTAATTACTTTTTCTAACTCATTAGTTTTGGAACTGTCAATAATGACTACTTTCAAATATCAAAATGAAATTACAGGTGACTTTATAAATTTAATTAAACTTCGGTTCTTAGTTTCCATTTCTAAAAGTATTTTCTGACTCCTATATTTTATCATGTTTTCCCTGGCAGAAATTTATGACGAATCGATCATCGAACAATTTTCAATAATCTACAGAATCACCGGATCCATTGGGGTTATAGTATCTCTTTCTGTGATCTTCATTATTATTTTCAAAACGCCCCCGGAAATGAAAACCTTCAAAAATTATTTACTATTGTATACAATCTTTAACTTCACCTTCGAATCGCTAGAGTTGCTGTATGGATCTACTTTATTGAGTTCTTTGACGATGACGATTCCTGAAGGACTTCTTGGAAAAATTAATTTTCAAGTTTCGAAATTGTTTTTTGCTTTCAGAGTTGAATCTTTCTTGGGTATGATGACGATGATGAACTTAATGATCATCGACAGATATCTATGTTTGAGTGATACTACAGGGAAGAGTATAGCATTACATGGGAAATTAAAAATTTACAATATTGTATTTTCTTTACTATTTTTATTTTATTTTCTAGCCACAAAAATCACTATTTTTTGTACTCCTCTTGCAAAAAATGAAGAAGAAACAAGAATTTTTTTGAGAGAAAACATTATCAATGGAGAAGAATTACTAAATTTACAACCGGGGATCATTGCTAGCGATATAGACTCTCTGTACACGAAAATTATTTTGCTGGCTTTTGTGTTTATCATTTTTTTAAATATAGTAATTTTTCTTGTTTTTCTTTCTCTGTGTTTTTACAGATTGAAATTTTCATCAAAGCATTTTTCTTTAAACACCAAAAAGATCCACATCATGTTGTTGAAATGTGTCTTATTCCAGTGTCTTTTTACAATAACGAGTGTGACGGTATCTGCGCTTTTTATCATTTCATCGTTAATTTTCAAACTGAATTCTTCCATTACTTCCATAGGAGTCATATTTCTTTTGTTTTTTCCCATTTTAGACAACCTCGCTACAGTGATCATCATCAGGCCGTACAGAGAATTTATTCTTAGATGCTTTCGTTGGAGAAAAATACCTGGACAAAGTGTTTCGCCTGTATGTTGAATAGTTTCAAAGATCCAAATACGACTTATTCTTTACCTAGTTGATATTCATGAAATAGAAGTTACCGATAAATTACTTAACGCTTAAATTTCCCCAATCTCGACACGGAAAATACTGCAGCTTTCATCAATCAAAGAAATAAATTACAACCGTTGATTACTAATTTTGTATTGTCTCGCCTCTTTCATTTTTTATAAAGAGATTGTCCAGTCTTTTTTTTTATAAGTTCTTCGCGCTATCATTTTTCCTACGACGACATAACAACTCGAACCAAAAGTTTCATTTTCTTTGGAGAATAAAGAGTTTCAAATCCAACTATGATTGACGCAGACGATACAATGATGTTTCTTCGATTTCCACGCAGATGGACATCCCCCGCGGCAAATTAGGGCGAGAAATGATGGAAGAAATCAATTGTTCGAATTTTCTCTCAGGGTATTTAAATGACCAACCGTTTTGTCCGCTCACGGCTGAGTGGTCTAGTGGTATGATTTTCGCTTAGGGTGCGAGAGGTCCCGGTTTCGATCACCGGCTCAGCCCGAGTTTTTTGCATCCCTCGAGAATACAAGCAATATCCAACAAGGTATGAATTCTCCGCTTTTTTCTTTTCGGAAACCCCCTAATTTGACTGTTTTTCTTTTTTACTCTTTTGATGCCTTTTTCAAGGTCGTTCTTTTCCTTTGGCTCGGTCTATCAGCATGGGCAACAGCAGTTCTTTTTTCGCTCCAGAACCAAATCCTTTGCAGTTTCAGGGTGCAAAATTAAAACTGTTCTTTTCTTATCTTTTATCAGATTCAAGACTTCTTTGGAATAAATTAATCTTCATCCACAGCTTCAGCTGCATAAATAAAAATTAAAGGACAATCCCAAAAAAATATGATTCAGATAACTTTTCTCTTATTAGAATTGAATTTGTTTTTAGACAAAATAAATTTACGATTTTTACTTGTATAGTGAAAGATAATTTTACTCATCAATACCGAATTCTACTCCGAAGCGAAAATAGTCTTGTGGTTCTTGGAAAATTTCATGACGAAAGTTGATCTATTTATTTGTTGTATTGAGTTTGATACTAAATTTCACTTATTTTCGATGAGTTGGTTTTCAACAATTTCTGACTTCTGCAAACATTTCACAATATCATTTTTATTTTTCAAAAATATCTTTCATTGGCTTTGTTTTTAAATAAAACATTTAAACTAAACTCGGCCAAAAGGACCATATTTTTTGTAAGTATAAGGTAAATCTCAAAGTATAAAAACTAAAGAAATAGATCCATCGAAAGGGTTCAGGAACCTTTTCCCGGGGTCCAAGACTTGTTGAGGTCCATAGTCATTGTAAGGGGTCGAAGATCTTTTTTGGAGTCCAGGTCCCTTTCTCCAGGTTCAAGTACCCTTTCTTTGGAGTTCTACAGGGTCATTTCAGGCAGTACATTTCGAAAGTTAGAAAATTGAATTCCGAAATTCTGATTTTCGAAGATTCACAAACATCGAAAATTCTAATTTCGAAGTTCTTTAAAAACAAAGTTTAAGTTTCGAAGATCTTTAAAATCAAGGTTATAATTTCGAAAGTCTCTAAAATCAGTATTCATTGAGCTTTTCTTAATGATGTCGCCGGCGTTGTTGGTGGATAAGGGCAGGAGGTGGGGGTCCGGGTTGGAAGGCCCCCGGGGGAGGGGGTCCATAAAACCTCCTATTTCCATGTACAGGGTATCCGGGTCCAGGGGGCATCATGCCCGGTGGGGGGATTGGAGGGGGTCCGACCCATCCAGGGGGGATGAACGGAGTAGTCGGGACCTGCGAGGGGGGCTCTCCCGCCAGGAACCTTTTCAACTCTTCTTCTGTGTCCACAATCATGACGAAGAAGGGGGAGCCTAAAAAATTAGACATTAAAAATATACACAGTAACGAAAGTAAAACTAACCAGGCACATGATGTCCATGCCACTTGACTTCCACCTGGTAGTCCCCTGGTTCCCGAGGTTCGTATTTGCAGTGGATGGTCCTGTCCTGGGTCTTATCCCTCTGCATCTCGACGTTGAAAGCTCCCTTGGGTCCTCGAACCCTGACCGTCAGCTGTCCAGCTCCAGCTCCTTTTGTTTCGACGATGAAGTTCGATTTGAAGCTGTAATATCCAAGCATTACAAAAAGTTCAAGAAAATCATCCCAAAAATAATTTCAATAGAAATAAAATTAATTCCAGTAATAAAGAAGTCGAGACTCACCTGTGGAGGATACCGTGGTCGATTCCGGGACCGTGGACTTTGACCTTCGAAGGGTCTGGGGGGTTGCTGACGTTGAAGACGAAGGGAGATCCAGGGACATGTTCTTGAGAGTACTTGATCACCAAGGTGTGTTTTCCGAGTTCTGTGGGCTTCAAAGAAAGAAGATAGGTTCCATCTCTATGATCGTAGAGTTCGCAATATGCGAGTTTGCTGGGACCGACACACTGGGCAGAGAGATATCCAGACCCGGCTTTTCTTGTGTCGATGATTGTCTTCACGTCTTCTCCGATAATTCCGATTTTCAAACTTTTCGAGTCAACTTCCACCAGTTCTGAAGGACTCGAGTGACTCCTGACGTCTACTGTAGAAGGCGATCCAGGGACGTGTTTTCCGTCGGCCAAAATGTGGAGTTCGTATTCACCTCCTTGCAAGGGTGTGTAGACGGCTTTGTGGACGTTGTTCCCGAGGTGCTGGAGTCTCACAGGGATATCTATTTTGTCTCCTATCAACTGAGCTGTGATTTTGGAGTTTGGAGAATCAGAAGCGTCGATGATGAATTCCGAAGGCTGTTTTATTGTGGATTTTCTTAATCCTTCTCCTTTGAGTTGTATTTTCTCAATATCGTTATTTCTCGAAATTTGTGATTCCTGGAGTTTCGATGTTTGAATAACTCTCGCTGTGGGACTTCCTTCTCCTTCAGCAACTGCCAGGAGTGGGAAAGCGGTAGGAACAACTTGTTCAGCCCAGTAGAGGTAAATCTTCAAGTTTCCTGGATATTTCGGTATTACTGTAACTTTTTGCTTTCCATATCCCAGATTTTCTACAGTAGCGATATCAGTCAACAATTCTCCCTCGGAATCCCTCACTTCTGTTCGGAGCTTTCCGGGACCTGCAGCAGTTGTGTCAACTTCGATGTGGTTTTTCTTTCCGACTTCAAGCTGCAGCAATCCATCTTCACGGAAATTTTCATCGTTGATGACGACTTTCTTCGGGTCGATGACGCTGATTTGGAAAGGAGATCCAGAAACATGTTTGTTGTTGAATTCCACCGAGACTTTATATAATCCCACTGCGTTGGGTCTGAAGCTGATTTCGCTGGTTCCATCAGGTCTTTTGTTCGTCGAGTGCCGGATTTTTTCTCCTTCCGGAGATCTCACATCCACTTTGATTCCTCCAGTGGCTTTTTTGGGATCGAAGATCATACTTGCGGCGTTATCTTTCTCCACTGCGTAATCCAGGGCTGCTCCGTAAACTGTAGGTTTTCCTTGTTCCTCGACCAGGAAAGTTTTCGGAGTTCCAGAAACTTGGAATCCGGCGATTTTCACAGACAACTTGTGTGGACCAAGTTTCACAGGTAAGAATGTTATCTGATCGTCTCCCACAGAGTTCTTTATCTGTTCCACCTTGAGAGGACCTCCTTGGGGATCAAGAACTTCGACTTCCATCGATCCGTTGCCTGCGGCTCTCCTGTTGATGGCGAGTTTGGCGATGTGACGAAGGGTAAAAGCATCGTCAGCTCCCTTGATCACCACCTTCTTCGGATCCACGACTTCACATTTGAACGGAGATCCTGGGACGGGAACTTCGGCGAAAGTAACTTCGATTTGATGAGTTCCTGAAATTATATACATACATGTATTGAACCTTTAGATTAACTAGTTATTTTGTTTAAAAGTTGACAATGATTTCCAGATTACGAAATAAACCAACCAATCTGTTCAGGAGTGAATTCGACCCAGTAGCTGTCATCTTGTTGCTTGTAGCATCGAACAGGCAAAGGACCTTGAAGGCTGTCTGAAATCCGACAATTATCATTTATTTATGGGTTATAAGTTAAACTGAAGGTTGTTATTAAACAAAAGGGTAAAACAAGGACTGTTAGCAAAGCTGATCTTTATTCGATCAAAGTGCAGGTCCTGAAAAACATGGAAAACCTGAAAGGGAAAAACTTTTTTGAACAGAAAACACCGCTCTCCGGAATCCCAGAAAATCGAAGAATTCAAAGTCCAAGATCAAAAATTCAGAATCCAAAATTCAAAATTAATGATAATCACACTAACCGGTAACGAGAACATCGAGTTCGCCTCTGGTAGCGTTTCCCAGACTGACTTCGAAACGAGCGGTTTTCCCTCTTTGAGCTCGTTGAAGAGCATCTCCTCTGGCTCTAACGGCTCCAGCAGCGGATATGAAACATTCATATGGACATTCTGGAAGAATATAATTAATATCCATGTATAAAAAGTTATAAGAACTCACCAGAAAGAAGTATTTCGTCGATGTAGATATTAAGTAAGTAAAGTCCGATCTTCTTCGGGGTGAAAGTGCAAACATGGAGTCCCTGTTTTATTTTCTTGAGCGAGGATTTGACATTTTCACCATCTTCGTGTTGAACCGAGACAGAAACCACGGATCCACCACTAGTGGACCAATCGATGTTGAATTTTTGCTGTACTCCGACAGCGTCATTTTTCAGCCCTATTACTCTGACGGCAGAGAGATCGAGGACGGAAACTGTCAGTGGGGTTCCAGGAACGGGTTTTCCTTGGATTTTCACGGAGACGGTATGGGGACCTTCCGAAGACGGTATCCACTCCGCAGCGAAGGTGTCCCCATGGAGTCTCGACAAGGACACCGGTAAGGAGCTTCCGTCTGGATCTATGACCTCGAGGTGCACTTGGTCCTCGAGTCCCGCGGCAATATCGAGTTCGAATGCCGTCGGTCGATCCACAAAAGCCTTCTTTTCGAAATAAAGAATATTCACGGCTCCTTGACTTGTTCCTTTGCTCGTTGTCGGTTCTCCAGAAGCATTGAAATAAATCCTTTCTCCTAACGGGACGTTATTTTTGTAAATTTCAACAAAATAACGGCCGGAGTGAGGAAGGAGACAAGAAACTTTGGCAATTCCGGAGGATCTGTCAAGTTTCACGTTCGCTGGGATAACAGAACCGTCTTGGCCACAGATTTCGACTCGCACATCGTCTTTTTTGGTTAATTTTCCTGTGTTCACTGAAAAGGATAAATAAGAAAAGCTCTAGTAATTTCTCGCATTTAAACAGAGTACTGCTCTGAAACGAAATTCTGAACTACGATAAGATGCGGTGTCCGAAAGTTGATTTATCCTATACCGCGATTCAAGTTTGAAATTCGACCTCTCACAAAATTACAATTAAATTTATATTAAACTTTAACTCACCTTCGAAAGCAACTTTTTCTCCACTGTTTACGATCTCGGGAATACTGGCAAAACTTCCAACCTTCGTCTGTTGTTCTAGGCATTGACAAACAATAGGACAAATTGACAACGATTTCCCATCCAATTTGATATCGATTTCATATTCACCAATTATAGTAGGAAGAAACTCGACATCGAAACCTTCGTCGACCCGGGCAACTTGAACAGGAACCTTTTTCCTGTCGGGACCTGCACTTGTTAAATTGCGTAATTAGTTAGAAAAAAGCGAACAAAAGACTCAATTAACTTAGTAAACAAAAAAAATTAATTTTTAAGCAAAGAGAAGATACTGACCTGTGACAATGACGTTGCACTCGGCGTTCCTCCTGGGGGAGTCGATGGAGAACCCTTTCGGTTTCCCGACTTGGGCTACGGCCAGATCTCCTACTAATCTGATCTCTTCGTTGGACTTCGAAGGACTTCCAGCAGCTGCCAAAGGCGAAACAGCTCTCCTAGAATCACTGACTTCTCCGGAAACTGGACACCTGAGAGGAGATCCAGGAACAGGAGTTCCATTGAACTTCACAGAAATCACGTGATCCCTGGGTTCTTGTGGAGTGAAACTGACTCTGAATTTCGCTTGAGATTCGGCCTGGACATAGTTAGGGACATTTCTGCCGTCAACACTGACGATGATTTCCATGTTTCCGGCTCCTGCTTTTCCGGCATCGATCAAGAAGCTGCAAGACTTTCCGACTTGAGCTTCTTCTTCCAAAGTTAGTCTCGTCTGGGAAGCATCGAAAGCCTTGGAAGTGAAAGCTGGTCCGATCGGTTGGTTGTTGTATCTGATTTCGATTACGTGGTTTCCAACAACTTTCGGAGTGTATTCTACAGTATACTCTCCTTTTCTACCATCCTTGGAGACGGTAACGGGAAGTTTGTCTCCTCTGGGATCTGTGACTTCCACTTCTGGCATCAGAGATTTGTCATCGTTAACCTGAAAACCAGTTTTGGATTAAAAATCCTTAATTTAAAAGTAATCTTTTTCAAGACGAAAATTTTCAAATGTCAAAAGTATACCTGGACGACGAACTCAGCGTTTTTTCCAACAGGAATCCTTTCCAATCCTACTCCATAAACATTGACGTTCGCTTGAGATCCAATTTTACAGATGAACGGGCTTCCGGGGACAGGTTCGTTGTTGAATCTTATGGAAATCTTGTGATCGAAAGCTTCGACAGGAACGAAGCTGATTTCGTACTTGTGATGACCCAAGGCTCTTGCCATGGAGGCTATAGTACCCTCATTTACGGCGACTTCGAGGTTGCCGACTCCGGCATCAGCAGCATCAACGATGAAATTCACCGGCTTGCTGAGGACCCCTGAGGGAATTTCGCCGACTCTGATCCTGGTTGGATCGTGGACTCTGCAGATGAAGGGAGATCCAGTGACTTCCATTCCATCGACCTTAATGGTGATCTCGTGGTCCCCGACGACCTGGGGCGTGAACTGGATCTGTTTCACGTCTTCGTCTCCTTCCTCGTCCTCTAGAATCTTCACCGAAATCTCCTTTCGAGAAGGATCTGAAAGATCTTATTATTGACGAAAAACACTAATCCACAAAGGAGGTTAA
>VOSG01000801.1:0-10287 GCA_009761265.1 Halicephalobus sp. NKZ332 | reverse complement strand
GTTCTATTATCCGAAAAATCAAAAAGTTTTTCACCCCTATTGATACATCTAAGAAACATAACTAGTTCTTTTTCATACTATTCATTCCGATAGAATAAACTCAAAGCCTAATTCTGCTACTAATAGGTGACACTTGGGATATTATAATCATCACACCATATTTCACCGTTGATTAGTGGGAGATAATGTATCACTTGCTAACCATTAAACTTCAAGGATGCATAAAGCTGGACATTTAAAATCGAAAGGAAATTTAGAAAAATAAAGTAAAATTATTCGAAGTATGATAATTGTCTTCATTTCACTAGTTTTCAAAAACAGGCGCTTTGGAATTGAAATATTTGAGTTTAGCAACATCTACATATCTTGTTGTTTAAGATACATCAATACTGGTAAAAATTAATTTTTATCAGATTCTACAAAATAAAATAGGATATTGTCGTATTGTGAATCTGGCATAAGTTCCAGACTTGCCCGAAATAATCTTAGTACGAACCGGAATCAGAAAAGAGTTACCGAAAAATAACTGTTTCATTTTTGAGAAAGTACAAGGATTTTTGATAATGCTTCTGATAATGTCCTTTTATGACCGAGAGGTAATCAAATTGGCTAGATAAATTTATTGGTTGCAGAGAATGTGAGGATAGCGATTACTTCCCTGTCTATATCAAAAAAGATGACATTATAGACAGAAAGGACAAGGATTAATGTAGATTCTATGATCTAAAACTTATTTTTAGAACAACACTAAGGTGCTTCATTGTGAAGATGATGGTAAATACGAATAAGTACTTTTCTTTCAGATACAACAAGTCTACTAATGAGAAGAGATGGATCAATAGCTGTTCACATCACTTTTGATTCCCATCTTGAATTTGGGAAATGTGATTGATTGGAGTACTATGATATGGAAACAGAGATCACACCACTGTTCTGTTTTTGAGTTTTTAAAACATCCTAATTTTGATTATTTTGAGTTGTTGAGAAAATCTAAATGGTTTTACTTCTTCAGTACATATTCACATATAAATTTATTCTTTTTTACAGCGAGTTCTAGCAGTCATTGCTAGATCAGTGAACATCATTTCCAGTCAGAAATGCCAAGTCTAGAGAAATTAGATCCCATTCATCTTACCAAGAACTCAGATGATCTCAACAGGATGGAATCTATGACGGTATTCGAGACGAGTATAGCTTCTTCGGCCGAGACCATTATTAGTTCCAAAAAGTTCTCTTTGAGACAATGGGGGATAGTGGGGATATTGGCAGGTGCAAATCTGCTCTCGACAACCACCTTCAGCTGTATCTCCCCCTTCTTTCCTGGTGAAGCTCAGAAAAAGAATCTGAGTACAACAGAAATCGGAATCATTTTCGGGGTTTTCGAGTTCGTTTCACTGATAGCTTCGCCTCTACTCGGCAAATACGTGAGTGTATTGAGAATGGTTCCTATTCATAATCCTTTCTTCAGCTTCACCCCTTTGACTTTAGAAAAGTCTTCTCCTTCAGTTTATTCTTTACGGGTATCACTACTATAGCGTTCGGGTTCTTGAATCTACTTTCTAATGGGCGGCTGTTCTTTTGGATGGGTTTTGGGATCAGATGTGTCGAAGCACTGGGAGACAGTGCTTGTTTGGTTTCTGCCTTCGTACTCGCCGCTAGATGTTTTCCCGAGAAAATTGTCATGGTTGTCGGGATCATGGAGACTTTTGCAGGAATGGGATTTGCTGTCGGGCCGGTCCTTGGAGGAGCACTCTATGAATATGGAGGCTTCCGACTACCATTCTTCGTCTTGGGTGCTTTGCTGATCCTGGCGGCAGTTTTATCCTTTTTCCTAATCGAGGGATTTAACGGTTTGTTGTTTGTTCATATCAGGAAAATAACCTTTTTTCTTATTTAGAAGACACTGACCAATCGGACGATGGAAAAGGAATCCTTGGGATGCTCAAAATACCAGCAATTTGGATCACTGTATTTGCTGTTATCCTTTCTGCTATATCCTTAGATTTCTTGGATCCGACTCTAGCTGATCATTTATCTACCTTTAAGTTTTCAACGACACTTGTAGGGTTAATGTTCCTAGTCTGTCAAAGCACGTACACGATCTCAGCTCTAGTTTTCGGAATACTGATTGATCGCTGGCAATGCAGCAATACAGTGATGATTTTTGGATCTGCAACGATGGTCATCTCAATGCTGCTTATTGGGCCTTCTCCATTTTTGGATTTTGGGAAGCATCTTATACTGATTATATTATCGTTAGCAATTCTGGGAGTTGCTGCACAAAGTCTTTACATTCCCACTTACAAAAATTGCCTAGACGCTGTCAAGTAAGTTATGGTTTCATTACTTTAATAAATTATACTTTAGGAAACATGGTTATGAAGATGGATCCAGGACCTATGGGTATGTATCTGGGATCATCCAGTCTGCATTTGCGTTCGGATCTTTCATTGGACCGACTGCCGGATCCTTCGGTGTTGAAATAATTGGTTTTGGATGGACGACAACAGTAATCGCCTTCATTAACGCTATCTTCATGCTTATCCTGGTGGTATCCTTGATAACCAGACTAAGAATCCATTCTGAGCCTTTGTAAGTATGAAAGGTAGACGTTATCCCGGTGACCAACTTATGTACAATAACATACTATTCTCAATTCAATGCTTTCAACCACTTGATTAATGATCCTACGAAAGTTTCGTTCTTTTACCTTGATTCCGTGTAATGAATAGGACATAACAAGCAGACAATTTATAATAGATAGAAATCTCTAATCTAGAAGAATAAAATCTTTGAACGCTATTTTCACTTCCTAAATTATCGTTCTAGAAAGAACATCATTCCTTGTTTGTTCTAGTGGTTTTCGATCCATCTTGATGTCTGCATGAAGTATTTTTCCTTAATGCTTTTTGGGAAATAAAGGACATTGATATTGTTCTTTGATCCTTCAAGCTACAGTGATCGCGATGCAGTGACCAATATATCCAACTTTGCAGTAAAATTATATTATGATCATGAACAGTAAATCATATCTCTAATTTACGTACAATTGATTTGAAAGGAAGAGTAAAGACGGAAATCAGAAATTCAGAACACGGAAGGTAAGAGTCAAAATTATTTTGATGAATTTTCCTTAGCTAATTATGACAAAATCCATGACATAACTGTGATAATTGCCTTTAACAGTACATTATTCAGTATTTAAAAAAATTATAATCAAGTCTTCCAAAACAATATTTAGATTTGTTTTTCATAAAGATACCGAAGCGTATGAGCCAGTAGTTCTTTTAAAAATAGTAAACATGCTAACGAGATGAGAAGTGAGTCAATAATCATTCGTGTCGCCTTTTGTTTCTTTCTCGGATTTAGAAAATATCATCGATTGCAGTAATATGATACGAGACCGGAAATAGTTTGAAATTCACTGGACATGACATTGCACTCTACATGATACTCGGTGGCTACTCTTTGTCAGGGTTTTAGAGAAACATTATGTTTTCATAATTATTTTTCTAGTAAAATCAGATTAAAAGAGATTAGAAACTTAGCGCCTGTTTGAATATTTTGTGTGCGGGTTATACACACAGTGTTTCTATGAAAGACAAGGCATATGGCGGAGACACTCTCTTTACGTGCCGAACTATAAACACTTTAGTACTCAATGTTCAGAACATGTCAAACGGAGGAATTAAGCCACTGTTTTGGTTTTTGATTTTTAAATCGTTTTAATGCTTGATTATTTCGGGCCACTGGGATAGTTCCGTTGTATTTGCTCAGTGGACAGTTGTAAGTTTCCTCATCTTTTTTCAGTGTGTTCCAATTATTATTGCCACATTATTCAAGACTGTTTTTCAGCCAGAAATGTCAGGTCCGGGTAAATTGGAACCTGGAAGTCCCGTCAAAAACTCGAATGATCTCATCAAAGAAGAGTCTATCAGGGTAATCGAAACGGGTACCCCTCCTCCAGTCGAGGTAGCCACGGGGTGCACACAGTTCTCTTTCAAACAGTGGACAACGATAGGAATGCTGGCCTGTGCAAATCTGTTCTCGACGATAACTTACAACTGCATTGTCCCTTTCTTTCCCGGTGAAGCTCAGAAAAAGGATCTGAGCACCACGGAAATTGGGATCATTTTCGGGATATTTGAACTAGTCACGCTGATAGTTTCTCCACTGTACGGCAAATACGTAAGTTCTTCACTAATACTAACCTTTCTTCATTGTTTTCTTTTCAGCTCCACTTTTTTGGGGCTAAAAAAGTCTTCTATTTCGGCTTGTCGTTCACAGGAATTACTACTATAGCATTTGGGTTTCTGGATCTGCTTCCCAATGGACAGATATTCTTTTGGACAGGTTTCGGAATCAGATGTGCCACATCGATAGGAGACACTGCATTTCTGATCTCTTCCTTTGTAATCGCTTCCAAATGCTTCCCCGGAAAGATTTCCACAGTCGTTGGGATCATGGAGACCTTTGCAGGGTTAGGATTTGCCGTCGGACCAGTCGTTGGAGGAATCCTATATGAATATGGAGGTTTTCGATTGCCATTTTTCGTTTTGGGTGCTGTGCTGATTTTAGCAACAGTCCTGTCCTTTTTCTGTATTGAGGAATTTGAAGGTTTGTTTTTCATAAATATTGAGAAAATAGCCTTCCTCATTATTTAGAAAATACCGAAGAATCAGATGATGGAAAAGGAATATTCAAGATGCTCAAAATCCCAGCAATTTGGATTATGGTGCTTGCTGTCGTTCTTTACACCACGTCCTTGTGTTTCTTTAGTCCAACTCTAGCTGACCATCTTGCCAGTTTCAATCTTTCAGCAACTTTTATAGGGTTAATGTTCTTAATTTCCCAGGGTACGTATGCAGCTTCGGCTCCAATTTTTGGAATATTGATTGATCGTTCGCGATGCGGTAACATAATAATGATTTTCGGATCCATAACCGTAGCTATCTCGATGTTGTTGATTGGACCCTCTCCGTTGTTGGGTTTCGAGAAGGATCTCACTTTGATTGGATTTTCACTGGCAATTCTGGGTGTTGCTGTAGGAGCTCTTTATATTCCTACTTACAAGAACTGTTTGGATATCTCTAAGTGGGTTTTTGTTTCGTCACTTTAGTAAAGCTGTACTTTAGAGAGCATGGTTATGAAGATGGATCCAAGACCTATGGGTATATATCTGGGATCATCCAATCTGCATTTGCGTTTGGGGCGTTCGTCGGACCGACTGCTGGATCCTACGGCGTTGAAAAGATCGGCTTTGGATGGACCGCAACAGTAATTGCCTTCGCCAACGTAATCTTCATGCTCATTCTGGTGATATCTTTGGTGACCAAATCCAGAATTCATCATGAGTCTTTGAGTACATTCGAACCAAAAGAAAACGCTCAACTTTTGTTGAAATAAGTGGATTAGTTTTTTGTTTAATAACTTCAGGAAATTCAATACCTCCTGATGACTATTCTCTTATCTTACTTCTCCCCGTGTAATCTTCCAATCACTCAATGAAGCTTAAAATCTCGGTTGAAACAACTGCAATTGTCCTTCACAACTAGCGAATTTTACTGCATGTCTCCACAGCCTTCGTGTTTAGGCAGAAATAAAACACGATAATTATTATATTTATTACGTACGATACAGAAATCAAGATATCGATTCTTTCTACCTTTCTTGATTCAATATATTAAGCTACCGAATAGTGTTATTTTATACAGAGACCATATGAATAAAGATCAGAGATGAAAGACAAAACGTTGCTTGACTTGTAATTAGAGAGAAAATCACCACGTGCTACATCTGTGCTCTCATTCGAAGATAAGATAACTTCTGTTGTTTCAAGTAAAATAGTATAGTTTTAAAGTTACTAAGAAAAAAGCGATTTCATGTAATCTTGGATCTAATAGTTTATCAAGTTTATTGACAAGTATGTCCAAAATTTATTCATTTTAATTCTCGGCTTCTTTCAGAACATGTTCCGAAATTGAATTTCAGCTCTCTTCAGAACTAACTTCGATGTTGTTGATTATATTCTCTTCCCTCGGCTTCTTAAAGATCCATGAATAAACAGGTCCGGGATTAAAATCGTCAATATCCTGAGGCATCGGGACATTCATTGTTTCTGGAGAACACAAAGCCAGTAACCCTGCAATCAATGAAAGAACGGCAATAGTAATAGCTGGGGCTGCTTCGTGGATTATCTTCTGGAATTTTTAGTAAATAACAACAAAAAGTTAACTAGAAAACTCACAAGACGGTCGAAGTAAGGAGCAGTAATAGATCCAATTTCTCCAATAAATGTAATGAATCCATAAAACATGTTTCTTGTGCTAGTTGGAGCCATTTCAGTAACTAAGAGAGGTTCTGCAACCCAGCTGAAACTATTGAAGCCTCTTACCAATAAGAACAACGTCATTGAAGCTACGTTCTTTCCTAAATATCAATCATTTTAATTTCACTCTTAAGAATAAAAGAAACCTGGGAAAAAAGCAGCGATACACATAACAACTGCTGGAGCAAGTAGACTGAGGGACGTTACAGTTCTTCTTCCGAAATAAATCAAAAGAAAAGTAGTACCAACAGCTGGGAGTTCCGAGAGGTTGGATAGGAAATATCCCATCATTTTGTCATCATAGAACTCAGTGGAGAAGATTGACAGAGACCAGTAAATGAAATTCATAACAATTATGATATAACAGTGAGAAAACAGCTGAAAGACCATTGGTCGACTTGAGAACATGTGCAAAAAAGTCCTTTTATGGCTACTTCCTACAGAATCCCCTTCGTCTGAAGTTAATGGAACTGAATTCTTGCATTCCTCTAGATTGAGTTTCTTCTTGCTGAATTTCTCGGCAGTTTTTATCCATCTAGAATAGATTTCACTAATAAAATCCTGGAGGAAGACAACTCAACCTTTTTACTTTCGTGGTTTTATTGTTAGTAATCAGCCAATATATGGACTCTGGGAGAAGCCAGTAATAGCTGAGTGTGAGGATAAATGGAAGAAAGAGTGTAAACAACTGCCACCTCCAAGATCCGATATGCATGTGTACAATTCCTACCGTAATATACCCAGCCACCCAGACAACTGTCGAAACAAGAGGGATATAGGATCGAAAGGCTGGAGCAACTGTCTCCAGCATCAGGACATATCCGACCGTCCCTATTCCCTAGAATAATCAACTATCATGGAATTCTATTGAAAAACAAACAGTAACTGCGACGCCGACAACAAATATGAATACCATGAATACAGTGAGGTTCGGAGCAAGAGCACAACCGATGTTTGCTAGAACTGCTGACCACAACAGAGCCAGATATACTATTTTTCTGCCGTAGAGATCAGCCAGTTGGGTCAAGATTGGAGTAGATAGCATTGCCCCCAGCATGTAAAGAGACAGACTGGATTCTACATAATGGGCATTGTCACAGACAAGATCAAACTAAATTTCATAAATTATAGTGTTACAAACGCCTTCTGGAATCTCACCTCAGAAGATAAATAAGCGTACTTTCCTTCTGTATAAGAGAAACTTGAGCACTTAATGGTAGAATTTATTTCGACATCAAAATATGTGCACTCATCCGAAGTTGCATTAAGTCCCTTAGGAGTGTTACACGTAAATTCGGGTTTTTCCATGATTAAGGCAAATATCCTGGTATCACAAGAATATACGAAGGAGCCTGCATTTAGCATTGCGTAGATTAATATCTAAACTCAATGAACTCCTACTCTAAAAAAACTACGGAAAACAAACTTGATAAGCTCCGAAGGTTCCGAATCCCTGTGAAACTTTCTCTGCATCGAGATTGCTGAAGCTTGTTGATCTAGACCTGGATCCTTCTGTATGAACCATTCTGTCAGTATTTGAGTCAGATTCAGCCGTATTCTCCATATTCGTGATCAGATAATAACTTCTACTATAAGAACGAAGTGATTTCTCAGAGGGTATTCCCAATCAGTCAGAAGAAAAGAGCACCTGAAATTATGTTATATTAATAAATTGCCATTAACATTGTTCAACTTCGTTGAATACCTTCACTGGAGGCCGATACTGTGAGGATAGATAACTAGTAGCAAAAGACAGAAATCAAAGTCATTGACAAGATCATTCAACTTTTTGTTCCAAAGACATGGATCGAACAATGTTTTGCTATAAACAGTGTACTTTTATCATTCGATTTGATCTTCAGCTACTTTAACATATGATCCAAAACCACGTGCCCATTTAGATAATCAACAGCGAAAAGAATCCTTTCTTATCCATAATAAGCTTTGACACAGCATACTTACCCTTGAATAGTAATTAGGAGTTTAACTTTTCTGAATAAATACAGGAAATAGTAGAGATGGAGTCATAACTACATTGATAATGCCATTCGACAGTTATTTAGAAGAATTATTTCAGATAACTTATGTGGATATAGATCATGAAATTTTAATCCGACCGACCGACCCGAACGTAGCCATATGTGCTGCCCAATATCCAATTTTCGGGCCGCTCGATCGGCAGGCTTGAGAGAATGTCCTGCATTCATTTTTATCTTTGTCACTTGTGCAATGAGTGGAAAGTGGCAAGTTTATGCTATTATAAGAACTCGTGATCTTCACTCTGGGAAGTAGGAGTCTCTCTAGAGTATCAGTACACATACTTCTACATTCCTATAACTGTTGTCTACAAACAAAGGACTGTGGAAGTGGAAAACTCATATCAAGCTGATAAGCAAGTGTGAAACTTTGGGCCAATTCAAAAATAAGATGTTTTGAAAATAATTAGATAAACCTTTTTCTAACTTTAGAATAATTAGTAGATTTTGAAATACTTTTCTTTATGGAAAATTAAGATTTAAATTGCGATAAATAATGAAGATTTGAAGAAGGTCATAAAATCTAATAGCTAAAAATTATTAGTATTTTTGGCTGAATATTTCAATTTTTAGTAGCATGACGTATGTACTATTATCGGGAAAGTGAATTGTCCATATTGCTCACTCTGCTTTGTGTATGATCTGCGCTCCGTCTTGTCATCAGCAGATAAGAATGTCTATAAAATACAATTTTTCATCGGACATGTATCGGAAAATGATGACATCTCTAGTTACTTCCTTTTTCGCCTTCTCTTGTCTATTTTCAATAAGCGATGGATACAAGATTCTGGTCTACAATCCCAGATTCGCACCCTCTCATGTAACTTACATGGGCAAAATAGCGGATACTCTGGCTGATGCCGGCCACGATGTCGTTGTCTATCAACCTATTTTGGAGAGAACTGTGCCGAAAAATGGAAGCGGTAATCCAAATATTAGATTCTTTTTTACTAAATATGAAAGAGAAGAACCGGGAATACCAGAATTGCAAACTGATTTCTGGCAAGACGACACCGTCGGAAAACTTATTACCGTGAGTTTAATGCTTCTGAACTCTATCAGTTCTGAGATATATTACAGATGAGTATAGAAATGCGGAATCTCAGAAAAAATCACTGTGACTTTGTGCTAGAAGACCAGAAGAACCATGAATTACTGAAGAAAGAAAAATTTGATGTCGCTGTTCTAGAGATCTTTGAAGGTTGTGGTTTCGGGGTTCTCGAGATCCTTGGACTCAAGAAATATATAGTGACACACAGCGGTAGTATGATACCAATGATTAATTCCTATCTTGGAATCCCGCAAAGCCCTTCTTCCGTTCCCTCAGCAGTCTCTTCGAATACAGAAAAGATGAGTTTCCTTCAAAGGACAGGGAACTTTGTTACGACCTTATTTGAATATTCTCTTTTAAATTACTTTATGATTGATGGTCCCCAGCAAGCTGTCAGTGAAGCTATGCCTGGAATAAACATAAATGTGAGTTCACTTAACTATTTTTGGATCCTTATCCACTGAAATTCCAGCAAAGAATAAAAGATGCAGCCTTTTTATTTGTAAATTCTGATGAATTCATCGATTTCATTTCTCCGATAACTCTAAAAGCTGTGTACATTGGTGCTTTAGGACGAATAACTCCGTCGAAACCATTGGAAAAGAAGTATCTGGACATATTCGACTCTGCCAAACGTGGGGTCATCTACTTCTCCTTTGGTACGGTCATCCTCAGTCAAGGCATGCCTCCGCACTTGAGACAGATCTTCCTTGAGGCCTTTTCTGAGTTTCCCGATATCAACTTTATCTGGAAGTACGAGAGCGAAAGTGATAACATTGCTAAAGATTATAAGAATGTCTTCACCTTCCCCTTCCTTCCTCAAAATGACCTCCTTGATCATCCCAAGCTTTTGGCTTTCATCACTCATGGAG
>VOSG01000800.1:0-10311 GCA_009761265.1 Halicephalobus sp. NKZ332 | reverse complement strand
GAAGTCCTCATCGACCTTCTGAAGCAGGAAACGCGTCAGCTAGAGAAAAGATTAGCAATCTGCAAGAGCCATACGATGATGGTCACGACATTTCTCTAACCGAAAACCGGTTCAAAATGGGTCTCTATCAGGTCTTTAATAATTTGGCCGCGCCCGTTTGTTAGGTTCAGGTGCATATTTGTCGATCTTTATCGATCTTCGTCAACCACAAAATCACGAATCACTTTGATCTGAATGCGTTTTATTAGTTGTTTGCCCCGAGAAACTCAGTGAATGACTACCGGTCTTGCTTGATTATTATTCGAGAGATTATATTAGTCAATAAAAATTATATTATCGTAAATTCGGATGTCAATTTTTCACGAGATTTTGTCGGAACGAGTTTCTGCGGTTTCTCATCCCAGATCTTGGTTTTGGGAATTGTGTTGGGTTTTGGAATGTTCTGGTTATAGTTTTTTAAATCAAAAATGAATATTCCTTCGAGGTTGCTTTGGGCGGATTTTTGTAATTGTTGATTTTACATTTTCTTTCTCGACGTTTTAGTTGACGAGAGCTTTTAGAATTCTCAGAATGAGTGATTTGGACAAACTCTACTCTCCTTCTGAATGGAATGCCCAGGGGATGAACCCAGACGAGGTTGTAGACAAATTCCAAGAAGTCTGTAAAAAGTCCTATGAAGACGCCAAAAAGAAGATCATCGCCCTCCATGACGTCGACTACGGTTCTCAGAAACTCGACGTCTGGGGTCCCAATGCAACAACCGCCACTCACATCTTCGTTTACTTCCACGGAGGATACTGGCAATTCGGCTCTAAGGCAGATGCCGGACCTCTGATCGACTTGACTGTCAACGGGGCTGGGATCCCTCTCGTGTCCGTAGGATACGACATGGCCACCAACCGACCTCTGAAGGAAATCATCACTCAGTCCAAGGAAGCTCTGGAATTCATCCAGGAACGGTACAAGAACGCCATCTTTACCGTGGGAGGACACAGTGCCGGGGCCTTCCTCGCCGCAGCTGCCGTCTCCGCTCTGGAAGATTCCCGGAGAATCAAGCAGGTCCTTTTGATCGCTGGAATCTACACTTTGGACGAATTCGCTCAAACCAAAGACGGCAGGAAAATTCAGTGAGTAAAGTTTTTAGAAAAATAGATCAAAATTGGTTTTAGTCTTCGAGAATCAGATTCCGAACTCAACATCGATCCAGGCAAGTTGGCAAGCAATCTCCATCGTCGGAGAATCACGATCTTCGTTGCTGAAAACGATTCCCCGAAGTTCCACGAACAGGCCGACAACCTCCAGATGTCCATTATCGAAGCCGCAGGAAACGCCGTCGAATGTGAGAAACTCCTGATCAGAACCGACGACCACTTCACCATCATCGAAAACATGCTGGACAGAACCTGCGATCCTGCCAGACACTTGCTTCGTCGTCTCCGCTTCTTCTGAGTTCCGCTTTTAAACCAGATTTCTATCAAATATATCGATGCTGCCAAAATAAAGTTCAAATTTATTGCTGAAAGTTGTTCTCTGAATACTAATGAAGCGGATAGTTTTCATAACCTCGTGAAAGATGTAGGCATGGAAGAGAGGACTTAGCCTGATATGTCACAACCGAAATTAAGTAATACTCAAAGGCCGACATCTCGGAGAGCTTGACCAACAAACAGCAAATCTAGTCTGCTCTCTCCCTCTCTCTCTTGAATAATTGCACAATAATAAAATTTACCAGGCATGTGTCCATACAGTGACAATCTTCGATACTCACGCTTATCCGAGGTAGACTAGTCAAACTTCGTTGATCCACTGTCATACCAACCATTTCTCCATTCATTTCTACAGTTGCAATATATATTGAATAACAATAATGAGTTTCGGAGTAGTCAATAGGTCTATGAGAGAATCCCAGTCGATTATATTCCTTATTTTATTAAATTTTATTACAATACCTTGGAGACTTGAATATCTACTTCACGACATAAATAATTTCAAAAATAGTGTTTTTCAATCAGAAGTTGAGCAGAGAAAAACCCGTAAGAATCTCTTAGTATATTCGTCAATTTATTCTTCCATTTCTTCTATGATTTCGAAACTGTATTGCATCTCAAAGTCAATTTCTGCTTTCACTTTTGTAGAAACTCCTTCAATTATTACATTTGCTTCGGACTGTAGAATACCGTTATTGTCAATTTTGAACGTTATTTCCAAGGTGACTTCTCCAGCCTTTTTATGAGGGATTTCAGCGATCTCTAGTGTCCCTATGTATACGTTTTTTTCAATGTTTTCCGAGAGTCCCTCGTAGATCTGAAAATGCCCTTAGCTATTATAAAACAATCATATAAACCCTGACCGGAATTTGTGCTTCTGTTTGTCCATCAACTGTGGTCTTCAATATCTTCTTCTCTTCACATGGAATACGTGTATTGTGTTGTATAATAGCTTCAAATTTGTTTCCAGCGACCTCTATTCCAATGGATTGCGGAAGTGCATCCTTGAAGATTTCTTCATTATATAATACAAGTTTTTCAGCAAGTATCGTGGCTCCTTTGGCGATGGATTCGTCTGGACTGAGGGCTCTGGAGAATTGTTTTTCTGTTCCGAATATCTCCTGCAGGAGCGTATTCACTTTAGTCAACTTGGAAGATCCACCAACAAGGATAATGTGATCGATTTGATCAGCCTTCAATCCGGCATCATGTAATGTATACGTGCAACATTTAGCTATCTTTTTCCACAAATGTTCCGAATTTCTTTCAAAATCCGTTCTTGTTATCGTCCCGTCATCTGCATCAGGAATAATATCACTTAATGTAACAGTCTCTTCATCAGCTTGAGTAAGGGTTTCCTTTGCTTCTCGAGAAGCTTTAATCAATCGATGACGGTATTTTGGGTGTCTCATCCTTTTATCAACTGCATCAGAACCGAATTGTTCATTCAGTAACTCTTTGATCATTTTGGCAATGACATTGTCGAAATCCCTGCCTCCCAAGTGACTGTCACCTCCAAGAGCAATTACGTTATATGAATCTCTTCCCATTTCCATGATTGTGACGTCAAAAGTTCCACCGCCAAGGTCGAATACGAAGACATATTCCTTATCTTTCTGTTTTTCCTGTTTATTTTGTACAATGACTTCAAGTTGGTAAGCTAAAGCTGCGGCTACAGGTTCGGAGATGAGTCTTCTGACTGGAATTCCAACAAATTTTGCAGCTTCGATTGTTGCTCTTTTCTGATTTATACTAAAATAAGCAGGTACAGCTATTACAGCCTCTATGACACAGTTTCCGAGATCAGTTTTTCTGCGTACATCATTGAGCATAGATTTTAAAATATCACTAGAGACTCGTTCCGGAGGAATTAACTTATATTTTTTTTCCTTTTCATTATAAGTGCGGTACAAGGCTTTCCTAACATAAGTATCATCCAACTTGTTAGTCACCTCAAATGGCCACAGTTCTTTGAATTCTCCAACTTTTAATGAGTCCATAGTTTCAGCAAGCAATCGCTTAGAACCAAAGCACACATTCTGGGGATCAATTTCCCCCCTGTCTCGTGCCATTCGTCCAATGAGTTCAGTGTTGTTTTCATAGTAGACATAACTCGGATTGATGCGTTCTCCTGAATATGTAAAATGAAAGCTTTAAACCAGAAATTTCACATACCTTCTTTGTTTTCTATCATTTCTAACGTACCGAACATAGATATCCCTACAGCTGAGTTAGTAGTACCTAAGTCGATTCCAATAGGATATATGTGAATGTTTTCTGCCATTATGTATTTAATATAACCGATTATAGAAGAATATAATATCGTAAGGAGAACTGCTATATTCACCAGAGAAGAGCAATGATAAAGAAATTGTTTGTTGAATATCAAATCGATTATTGATATTGATTGTGCGTTCCTTAATGTACAAGATTAGGAGTGTTCTCCACTACTCGAATTCATTCCAAAAATAATGGTACAAAATTTGATTGTGATAATCATCTTTATATTTGGAAATCAAGTTTGCAAGCAATTGAATCGCTTCTAATGAGATATAGCAATATTTTTTCGTTTATCTTTGAAATAAGTAAATATTCTTAAATACGGTTATGACATAGTACACGTTCTGAATTTTAGTTGAGGGTTCTTTGTTTATAAAAGGAAGTAACTTGTAATTGACCTTGGATCATTTACGTTTTTCAATTGCTCTATTTTATTGATTCTTTATTGTTATGTATACTTCATCTAAACATATTCAATTCTGAAGTAATAACAAGTATCTTATCTCGTCGTGTCCAAATTTCAAGGAAGGAATACTGAGAGAAGTGTAACAAAAGAAGAAAAGGGAATAAAGCGAGGAATATTTGATGTATTCTATAACGTTGATCGATTAGCACATTATCAATAAATGAAGTAACCGCCGGTATTCAATAATACAATTATTAGTTGCCATATTCCGTTATAAAAAATGTCCATTGCTTGTGGTATTACTAAGGATGATAATGGATTCAAAGTCAATATTTATGATGTCAGAACAAAGAAGGATGATTATTCCCGACCTAAGGACAAACCCATTCAGGAAATTGTTGATGAATTAATTACTAGATATGGAGGTGATGTTGGGAAGATTGTCGTAGATGGAAATTGTTTAAATTCAGATCAATTGGAAGAATTCAAAAAAGAAAATTTGGAGAAATACGGTGATTTAGTTCATGTTGCTACGAATGAAGAGCTAGAATTTGATCATTATTTGGAATTAAAAGTTGAGTATTCTGTTGGAGAGTTCATTTTTTTTATTGCGAATAGGACCGTTACTTTATATCAATGCACAGAAGCTGTGAAAGGAAGAGTAGCATGGAAAGAGATGGATAAGAGAGAACATGAATTTACTAGACGTGTTGATTTAGAGTATGCTGCAAGGATGTTCCGTCTCAAAGTTGATCAAGTTCATCTTGTTTTTGAAGAGAGGCAAGAGAAGATTAATTCATTGTATGGTTCTGAATTGTACAAATATGGTTTCAAAAGTATTAATTTCATTAAGGGAATATATGATTGGAAAAAAGAAGAAGCACTGCTTCTTGCAAGGTATTTAATCTCTGATCCAGACGTCTCTGTGTTGATTAAAACCATTTCATCTGACCGAAGCAGGAATTCTCAAAATTTCACAATTGAAGACTGGGGCTTCATCCATGTTCCGAAACTAGTGAAGGAATATGAACCAAGAACAGATATCATGGGAATCGACCTCGGATCAACTAGATCTGTCTTGGCTGTCTCGAAGAATAATCAGATCCAAGTTGTTCCCTTCGACAACTCTTCTCCTGGAGATCTCTGGACGGAGTCTGTGGTCTCATTTGATGAAGAGAAACCGATCATTGGAAGAGCAGCAGTGAGGAGACTCAGAACGAAACCTGATTGTGTTATTTTCGATATGAAACTTCTTTGGAGTCAGTTCTGTTATTGGAACAAATCAGAACAGTCAATATGGCCTTTCAAGTTAAGGTTCAAAGATGGACAGCCATGTTTGGAGTCAATGACCTCTGAGGGTTTGAAGATATTTTCTCTCACAGAAATCAACAAACTCTTTGTAGAACAGATGAAAGAAGCAGCGAGTAAATATCAGCATGAATTCAATAATGGAGAATTTGTGAAAAAAGCAGTCATCACTGTTCCACAATACTACTCATTACTGAGATATCCGCATCCTTTAATCTCCAGTATTATTGAAGCAGCAAAATTGGCTAATATTGAAATAGTTGACATTATCGAAGAAACTCATGCTGATCTGCTCTATTACTTGTCTAATGCGGAATATGCTGAAATGATTAAAGATAAAAAGAAAATCGCCATCTTTGACATTGGAGGAGGACTTTGTAGTTGTAGGATTTATGAATTTTCGGAATACAAGAACAAAAGATATGCAACTTGTGTGGGAGAAGTGTTTGAACTTGGTGATGAAGAGTGCAAATACCTTGGAAGAGGAATTGACGATATAATTATGAGAAAACTAGAAGAATCAATAGCAGAGGACTCAAGAAGTAATCTCAAACTGAGAACTCTAGAAGCAGCCAAGAAGATCAAACACGAGCTTTCTTCGAAGGAGAAGACTGAGTGAGTGACGTTTTTATTTCAATCAATGAGAAATGTGTTTCAGGTATCATTTGTCAGAAATCGATTCATCTCTTGGAGGAACTGTTGAATTGACGAGGGAATGGTTTGAGGGAGAGTTAGAAGATTATTTTAAGAATTACAAATTATACTACGATACATTCATACAATGTCCGCTTCCAAATCAAGGGATATTTCGATCCAAGCGCCATCAACAAGAAATGAAATTATTTTCCCCATTAAATGATATAGATATTGTATTCTTAGCTGGAGGCACATGTAGAATCCCTTTTGTTCAAAGATGGATTGGAACACAATTTCCCAATGCAAATATTGTCATAAATGGAGAATTAGAAATCATCACAGCCACTGGAGCTGCCATCCACGCTCTTCAAGTTCTCAGTGGAGAAGTCCAGTCTTATATTAAACCTCTTCAACATCCAATTGTTTGTGGTATTACTAAGAAGGATAGTGCATTCATAGTTATTACTTATGATCTCAGAACAAAGAAGGGTGATTATTTCTGGCCTAAGGACAAATCCATTCAGGGAATTATTGATGAATTAATTACTAAATATGGAAATGATGTTGGGAAGATTGTTGTGGATGAAAGTGATTTAGAGTCAGGTCAATTGGAAGACTTCAAAAAAGAAACTTTGGAGAAATATGATGATCTAGTCTATGTTGCTATAAAAGAAGAACTGGACTTTTACCATTATTTGGAATTGAAAGTTGGGTATTCTGTTGGAGAGTTCATTGTTTTGATTAATGATAAGACCGTTACTTTGTATCAATATGCAGAAGCAGTCGGAGGAAGAGTAACATGGGAAAAGATGGATAAGAGAGAACATGGATTCACTGGACGTGTTGATTTAGAGTATGCTGCAAGGATGTTCCGTCTCAAAGTGGACCAAGTTCATCTTGTTTTTGAAGAGAGGCAAGAGAAGATTAATTCATTGTATGGTTCTGAATTATATGAATGTGACTTCAAAAGTATTAATTTCATTAAGAAAATAGATTATTGGAAATATGAAGAAACACTACTCCTTGCAAGGTATTTAATCTCTGATCCAGACGTCTCTGTGTTGATTAAAACCATTTCATCTGACCGAAGCAGGAATTCTCAAAATTTCACAATTGAAGACTGGGGCTTCATCCATGTTCCGAAACTAGTGAAGGAATATGAACCAAGAACAGATATCATGGGAATCGACCTCGGATCAACTAGATCTGTCTTGGCTGTCTCGAAGAATAATCAGATCCAAGTTGTTCCCTTCGACAACTCTTCTCCTGGAGATCTCTGGACGGAGTCTGTGGTCTCATTTGATGAAGAGAAACCGATCATTGGGAAAGCAGCACTGAGGAGACTCAGAACAAACCCTGATTGTGTCATTTTCGACGCTAAACTTATATGTAACGAAGAGCATAGAAAGAAAATGTTGGACCAATTAATAGGGTCTTGCAAATTCAACCTGAAAGAAAAACAACCATACTTGGAAACGAAGATCTCAGAAAATTTGAAAGAACTATCTCTTGCAGAAATCAACAAACTCTTCTTGGAACAGATGAAAGAAGCAGCGAGTAAATATAAGAATGAATTCAATAATGGAGAATCCGTGAAAAAGGCAGTCATCACGGTTCCGAGATTTTTCACATATCGTGATTCACGAAGTCCCATGATTTCTTGTGTTATTGAAGCAGCGAAGTTGGCTAATATTGAAATCATTGACATTATTGAAGAAACTCATGCTGATCTACTCTATTACTTGTCTAATGAGGAATATTCTGAAATGATTAAATATAAAAAGAAAATAGCCATCTTTGACATCGGAGGAGGATCTTGCAATTGTAGGATTTATGAGATTTCAAAATACAAGGACAAAAGATATGCAACTTGTGTGAGAGGAATATTCGAATTTATTGATGAAGATTGCAAATATTTTGGAAGGGCCATTGACGATATAATTGTAAGAAAACTAGAAGAATCAATTCCAAATGATTTGAGAAAAAGTGTGAAACTGAGACCATTGGAAGCAGCCAAGAAAATAAAATGTCATTTATCTGTGGAGGAGAACATTGAGTGAGATTTTCATTTTGATGAGTAATGAAATCTTATGTTTCAGATTCGACTTGTCGGAAATTCATCCACGTCTTAAGGGAGTAGTCAAGTTCACGAAGGAGTGGTTTGAAGGGGAATTACATACTCGTTTTAAAGATAAATTAGGGTTCGACACATTCAAATACTGTCCAATCCCGATTCAAAAGGGGCTTCGATGTGAACAGCAGCATGAATATCCTCGATCATATCCTCCATTCAATAATGTAGATATTGTGTTCTTAGCTGGAGGCACATGTAGAATCCCTTTTGTTCAAAGATGGATTAAAACACAATTTCCCAATGCAAATATTGTCATAAATGGAGAATTAGAAATCATCACAGCCACTGGAGCTGCCATCCACGCTCTTCAAATTCTCAGTGGAGAAGTCCAATCTTATATTAAACTCATTCAACACCCAATTGCGTGTGCTATTACTAAGAATGATAGTGAATTCGAAGTCAATATTTATGACGTCAGAACAAAACAGAAGTCTGATTATTCCCGGCCTAATTACAAACCTATCCAAGAAATTGTTGATGAATTAATTACGAAATATGGAGATGATGTTGGGAAAATTGTTGTAGATGGAAGTTGTTTAAGGTCAGATCAATTGGAAGTCTTCAAAAAAAGAAATTTGAAGAAATACGGTAATGTAGTTTATGTTACTACGAATGAAGAGCTAGAATTTGATCATTATCTGGAATTAAAAATTGAATATTCTGTTGGAGAGTTCATTTTTTTTATTGCGAATAGGACCGTTACTTTATATCAATGCACAGAAGCTGTGAAAGGAAGAATAGCATGGAAAGAGATGGATAAGAGAGAACATGAATTTACTAGACGTGTTGATTTAGAGTATGCTGCAAGGATGTTCCGTCTCAAAGTTGATCAAGTTCATCTTGTTTTTGAAGAGAGGCAAGAGAAGATTAATTCATTGTATGGTTCTGAATTATACGAATATCGGTTTAAAAGTATTAATTTCACTAAGAAAATATATGATTTGAAAGAAGAAAAACCACTGCTGCTTGTGAGACATTTAATTTCTGATACAGACGTTCCCATGTTGGTTAAAACTATTTCATCTGACCCAAGCATCAGCCCGCGAAATTTTAGAATTCAAGACTGGGGTTTTGTCCATGTCCCGAAACTAGTGAAGGAATATGAACCAAGAACAGATATCATGGGAATCGACCTCGGATCAACTAGATCTGTCTTGGCTGTCTCGAGGAATAGAGAAATCCAAGTTGTTCCCTTTGACGATTCTTCTGAAGGAGATCTCTGGACGGAGTCTGTGGTCTCATTTGATCAAGAGAAACTACTCATTGGGAAAGCAGCAGTGAGGAGACTGAGAACTAAACCTGATTATGTTATTTTTGATGCTAAACTTATATGTAACGAAGAGCATAGGAAAGGAATGTTAGACCAATCAGTATGGCCTTTCAAATTCAATCTGAAAGAAGAGCATCCAAATTTAGAAACAAAAACTTCGAAAGAGTTGAAAGAATTTTCTCTTCCACAAATTAATAAAATATTTTTGAAACGGATGGCAGAAGCAGCAATTGAATATCAAAAGGGATTCTATAATGTTGAATCTACGAAAAAGGCAGTTATCACAATTCCAAGATATTTTGATGGTTACGGAGATCCACATATCATGATTTCGTATGCTATTGAAGCAGGGAAATTAGCCAACATTGAAATAATTGACATTATCGAAGAAACTCATGCTGATCTCCTCTACTATTTTTCTCATGAGAAATATTCTAAAATGATCAAGCCTGGTATGCAAGTTGCTATCTTGGACATTGGAGGAGGAACTTGTGTTTGCAGAGGCTATACAATTTCTAAATACGAAGAAAAAAGATATGCAACTTGCACGAGAGACTCATCTGGATATAACAATAATAAGAGTGATAAGACAGATGTTAAATATTCTGGAAGGAGCATTGACGATTTCATCATTAAAAAATTAGAAGAATCAATTTCAGAAGATTTAAGGAAAAATGTGAAACTGAGAACATTGGAAGCAGCCAAAAAAATCAAATGCCATTTGTCTATGGAGGAGAAGACTGAGTGAGTTTTTATTTTGATTAGTAATGAAATCTTATATTTCAGATTC
>VOSG01000799.1:0-10370 GCA_009761265.1 Halicephalobus sp. NKZ332 | reverse complement strand
TGATTGCTGTCTTTAGTTCCTGTACATTGCCGTACTGTTTTTCATCCTTAACACGTTGACGACCGAGCATGTTTTTAGCTGGCGGCCGATTGGGACCAACCGTTTTTTATGACTCATTTCTGGGTCGTATTGTCCCAACACGCCACAAACTTACGACCCAGAAATGACTCGTATTGTCGTCAACGTGTTAAAATATAATTTAATATTTGGAAAATACCTTGATCAAATGGTGTCGGTAGCCGAGAGGGAACTGATGGTCGGACGACGTAAAAAAGCTTATTCCATCCATCAGCGGACGGGAGTAACTTAGTCATCGTTTCATCAAATCTAAAAATAATTTAATTTTAAAAGTAATGAGTGTATAAAAACTTACGAAACCGCGATCTCCTCCTCTCCATCTTCTCCTAAGTACGCGAGCCCAACCGCTCCAGAGAAATACTGTTTCAATAGCGGAAAAGAAAGAAATACATCTTGATCGACTGGAACAGGAATCTTCTCTTCAGATCCAACTCCGGTGACGTAAACCATTATCTGAAAAAGTAAGCGTTTCATACAAATTTGTTGGGTCCGAGTGAGTCACGTAGGAACAACAATTTATAACTTTACGAAAGTAGACATAATACCAAAGCTAGGCTATTAGGTCGTTCGGATCAAAACTTTGCTGATATCTGGCAACCCACAGATAAATTAAAAGAGCCAGCGAGATGCTATTTTGTATGTATATTGACACTTATCTAGTTAAATACTGAATTTTAAAGAAGTACTTTAAGAAATGAATCTAGAATCCCGAAGACCACCCTTTATAAAATTATGATATCGATGAACTTTTGATCTGAACGATCTAATAATTAATTCACAATCCCCAATTAGAAACTGAATCAGATATCCAGAGTTTTGAAAAGGAAGACAACAATCCTTGTTGCCCAAGTGCTGAAAAAGAAACTGATTGAAGGCAAACTAACAGTCAATATTTCTAAAAGAAATAAACAACATAGCGAAATCGATTCAGACTCATCTCAAGGAGAAGTACTTTCTAAAGAAAAGTCTTTACTCATGTAATGGAAAGGTATTTACAAAACACAAAATAAAAACTCTATATCTTTAAAATTCTTTAATGGAAGCTATTCCTCTATAACAATGACTTTCTACCAATTCTTTATAAAGACTAAGTTACTTCATTATCAGCTAAATATATCTATTTTATTCCACAGTAAATTCATGAAAGATTTCAAATAAAGATATGAATTGCCAATAGTTTACATTCTGATCATAATAATCTGAAATTTTTGGTGATATTCTTTCCGAAAGCTGACATAACAGTAAATATAGACTAGATCCTGATCCTTTAATCAGAATCTGATTTTCAAGTAGAACTGGAATAGAAGTTCTCGTTATTTGTGGGTCAAAGAAATAAAGAATATATTTAGAAATTCTAGATTATCAAGGCTAGAGTGACAATTTTCCCTGATAATTTACTATATTTTTTATATAAAACTTCCCAGTTATATTTTTCTTTATGAACATAAACTTTTAAAAATACAAAATACTTTTTTATGTCCTATGAATATTCTTCAGTTATGGCAGCAACAATTTCTTTTTAGAAGGCAATTCCACTTGAGATGAGTCTGGATCCGTTTTGCTATGGTGTCGTTGTCTTCTAGAATTATTGACTGTTTGGTTACTTTTCACCACAGCTTCTTTATTAGAAACTGAACAATCACCAGGAATATCGTTATCATTTTTAACAATCTTGGTACGTAATTCAGCTTCTGATTGTGGATTAATTCTATGAGTATCAACTTCCATTTCTTCATCTTTGACGACTTCTGACTGGCGAGGAGTATTGACCTCGTTTCGATCAGTCATAAATTTTTCGTCCAGATTGCTGCTTTCTTCTTTAATTTTAATGTATGGTTCAACTTCTCCGCTAAAAACTTGGAGAGCGTGGATGGCAGCTCCAGTGGCTGTGATTGTTTCTAATTCTCCATCTATGATAATATTTGCATTGGGAAATTGTGTTCCAATCCACCTTTTAACAAAAGGGATTCTACATGTCTCTCCTGCTGAAAACACAATATTGACATTATCGAATGGAGAATATCGTCTAAAGTGCTCATATTTTCGCTTCCACCGAAGTCTCTTTTGAATTGTAAGTGGATAATATTTGAATGTGTCGAACTCTAATTTATCTTTAAAACGGGTACGTAATTCCCCTTCAAACCACTCTTTCGTGAACGCAGCTGTTCCCTCTAGACGTGGGTGAATTTTCGATAAGTCGAATCTGAAACATAAGGTTTCATTACTAATCAAAATAAAAACTCACTCAGTCTTCTCCTCCACAGACAAACGACATTTGATTTTCTTGGCCTCTTCCAATGTTCTCAGTTTCACATTCTTCCTTAAATCTTCTGGAATTGATTCTTCTAGTTTATTAATAATTATATCATCAATACTCCTTCCAGAATATTCGCTATCGTAATTTATATATACAGATAATTCACTCGTACAAGTTGCATATATTTTTCTTTTGTATTCTGAAATTGTATAAACTCTGCAAACACAAGTTCCTCCTCCAATGTCCAAGATAGCAACTTTCATACCAGACTTGATCATTTTAGAATATTCCTCATGGGAGAAATAGTAGAGGAGATCAGCATGAATTTCTTCGATAATGTCAATTATTTCAATATCGGCTAATTTCGCTGCTTCAATAGCATACGAAATCAACAGATTTACGTATTCTCCTAGCACCCTATCCCAAGTATAATATCTCGGAACCGTGATGACTGCCTTTTTCACAGATCCTCCACTATTGAATTCATGCTGATATTGACTCGCTGCTTCTTTCATCTGTTCTATGAAAAGTTTGTTGATTTCTGCGAGGGAGATCACAGATTCTTTCCAGAGGTCTCCAGGAGAAGAGTTGTCGAAGGGAACAACTTGGATTTCTCTATTCCTCGAGACAGCCAAGACAGATCTAGTTGATCCGAGGTCGATTCCCATGATATCTGTTCTTGGTTCATATTCCTTCACTAGTTTCGGAACATGGATAAAGCCCCAGTCTTGAATTATGAAGTTTTGATGACTGCTATTTTGGTCAGATGAAATGATTTTAACCAACACAGGAACGTCTGGATCAGATATTAAATGCCTTGCAAGGAACAGTGCTTCTCCTCTGTATTGTCTATCTTTAACGAAATTAATACTTTTGAAAGCATGTTTGTACAATTCAGAGCCATACAATGAATCAATCTTCTCCTGACTCTCTTCAAAAACAAGATGAACTTGGTCCACTTCGAGACGGAACATCCTTGCAGCATACTCTAACTCAACACGTCTAGTGAATTCATGTTCTCTCTTATCCATCTCTTTCCACGTTACTCTTCCTTCCACTACTTCTGTGCATTGATATAAAGTGATATTTCTAATACCACTCCTCCGACGAATTGGATTTCCAATCAGAAGAATGAACTCTCCAACAGAATATTCAACTTTTAATTCCAAATAATGATCAAAATCCAGTTCCTCTTTTGTAGCAACATGGACTAGATCACCGTATTTCTCCAAAGCTTCTTTTTTGAACTCTTCCAATTGATCTGACTTTAAACAACTTTCATCTACGACAATCTTCCCAACATCACCTCCATATTCAGTAATTAATTCATCAACAATTTCCTGAATGGGTTTGTCCTTAGGTCGGGAATAATCAGACTCTTTCTTTGTTCTGACATCATAAATACTGATTTTCAATTTACCATATTCCTTAGTAATACCACAAGCAATAGGGTGTTGAATAGGTTTAATATAAGGCTGGACTTCTCCACTGAGAACTTGAAGAGCGTGGATAGCAGCTCCAGTGGCTGTGATTATTTCCAGCTGCTCTTTTATAATATGTTCTGCTTTTGGAAACATTCGTTTAGTCCACTCTTGAACAAAAGGAATTCTACATGTCCCTCCAGCTAAGAACACAAATTTCACATCATTGAATAGAAGATCTTTTTCAGCGGACTTATGTCTTCGTTTATATCGAAACCCCTTCTGAGTTGGAAGAGGATAATATTTGAATGTGTCGAAGTATAATTCATCTCTAAAACGAGTACATAATTCCCCTTCAAACCACTCTTTCGTGAACTCAGCTATTCCCTCAAGACGTGGATGAATTTCCGACAAGTCAAATCTGAAACATAAGATGTCATTACTAATCAAAATAAAAACTCACTCAATCTTCTCCTCCACAGACAAACGACATTTGATTTTCTTGGCCTCTTCCAATGTTCTCAGTTTCACATTCTTCCTTAAATCCTCTGGAATTGAGTGTTCTAATTTGTTAATAATTATGTCATCAATACTCCTTCCGGAATATTTAGAATCAATATCATCATATATGGATGAGTCTCTCGTACAAGTTGCATATATTTTCCCTTCGTGTTCTGAAATTGTATAAACTCTGCAAACACAAGTTCCTCCTCCAATATCCAAGATAGCAATTTCTATACCAGGTTTGATCATTTTAGAATATTCCTCATGAGATAAGTAATAGAGAAGATCAGCATGAGTTTCTTCGATAATGTCAACTATTTCAATGTTCGCTAATTTCGCTGCTTCAAGAGCATACGAAATCAACGGATTTACATATTCTTTTTTTCTCTTCTTATCCCAGTTATAATATCTCGGAACCGTGATGACTGCTTTTTTCACAGATTCTCCATTATTGAATTCATGTTGATATTCACTTGCCGCTTCTGCCATCCATTCCAAAAAGATTTTATTAATATCTGGAAGAGAGAATTCTTTCAACTCTTTTGAAGTTTTTGTTTCTAAATTTGGATGTTCTTCTTTTATATTAAATTTAAAAGACCAGATTGATTGCTCCGACATTTTCTTTCGATGCTCTTCGTTACATATAAGTTTAGCATCAAAGATAACATGATCAGGTTTAGTTCTGAGTCTCCTCACTGCTGCTTTCCCAATGATCGGTTTCTCTTCATCAAATGAGATCACAGATTCCGTCCAGAGGTCTCCAGAAGAAGAGTCGTCGAAGGGAACAACTTGAATTCCTCTATTCCTCGAAACAGCCAAGACACATCTAGTTGATCCGAGGTCGATTCCCATGATATCTGTTCTTGGTTCATATTCCTTCACTAGTTTCGGAACATGGATAAAGCCCCAGTCTTGAATTATGAAGTTTTGATGACTGCTATTTTGGTCAGATGAAATGATTTTAACCAACACAGGAACGTCTGGATCAGATATTAAATGCCTTGCAAGGAACAGTGCTTCTCCTCTGTATTGTCTATCTTTAACGAAATTAATCCTTTTGAAACCATATTTGTACAATTCAGAGCCATACAACGAATCAACCTTCTCTTGACTATCTCTAAAAACAAGATGAACTTGATCCACTTTGAGACGGAACATCCTTGCAGCATACTCTAAATCAACACGTTCAGTGAATCCATGTTCTCTCTTATCCATCTCTTTCCATGTTGCTCTTCCTTTCATAATTTCTGTGCATTGATACAAAGTGATATTCCCATACATCCCAATCAAAACAATGGACTCTCCAATAGAATATTCAACTTTCAACTCCAAATAATAATTAAAATCCAGTTCCTCTTTTGTAGCAACATGGACTAGATCACCGTATGTCTCCAAAGTTTCTTTTTTGAATCCCAATTGACCTGGCTTTAAACAGCTTTCATCTACGATAATCTTCCCAACATCATTTCCATATTTAGTAATTAATTCATCAATAATTTCCTGGATGGGTCTGTACTTAGGTCGGGAATAATCAGACTCTTTCTTTGTTCTGACATCATGAATATTGACTTTGAATCCATAACTATCCTTAGTAATGCCACAAGCAATAGGGTGTTGGATAGGTTTAATATAAGGCTGGACTTCTCCACTGAGAACTTGAAGAGCGTGGATGGCAGCTCCAGTGGCTGTGATTATCTCCAGCTTCTCTGGATTGTCTTTTAAGATGCCTTCTGCCTTAGGAAACTGTTCTCCAATCCACTCTTGAACAAAAGGGATTCTACATGTACCTCCAGCTAAGAATATAAGACTAACATCATTGAATGAAGAAAAGGATCTCATTTCTAATTGTTCTCGTTTACATCGGGACTCCCTTTGAATTGGAAACGGATACTGTTCGAATGTCTCATAGTATAATTTGTAATTCTTAAAATAATTTTCTAACTCTTTCTCAAACCATTCTCTCGTCAATTCAGTAGTTCCTTCAAGAGATGAATCTATTTCCGACAAATGACATCTGAAACACATTTCTCATTAATTGGAATAAACTGTCACCCACTCAGTCTTCTCCTTCGAAGAAAGCTCGTGTTTGATCTTCTTGACTGCTTCTAGAGTTCTCAGTTTGAGATTACTTCTTGAGTCTTCTGGGATTGATTCTTCTAGTTTCCTCATAATTATATCGTCAATTCCTCTTCCAAGGTATTTGCAATCTTCATCAGCAAGTTCAAACACTTCTCCCACACATGCTGCATATCTTTTGTACTTGTATTCTGAAATTTCGTAAATCCTACAATTACAAGGTCCTCCTCCAATGTCGAAGATGGCGATTTTCTTTTTATCTTTAATCATTTCAGAATATTCCTCATTAGACAAGTAATAGAGCAGATCAGCATGAGTTTCTTCGATAATGTCAATCACCTCAATATTGGCCAACTTTGCTGCCTCAATAACACAAGAAATCATGGGACTTAGTGAATCAAGATATGTGAAAAATCTCGGAACCGTGATGACTGCTTTTTTCACAGATCCTCCATTATTGAATTCATTCTGATATTCACTTGCCGCTTCTGTCATCCGTTCCAAAAAGATTTTATTAATATCTGGAAGAGAGAATTCTTTCAACTCTTTTGAAGTTTTTGTTTCTAAATTTGGATGTTCTTCTTTTAAATTAAATTTAAAAGACCAGATTGATTGATCCGACATTTTCTTCCGATGCTCTCTGTTACATATAAGTTTAGCATCGAAAATAACACAATCAGGTTTATTTCTGAGTCTCCTTACTGCTGCTTTCCCAATGATCGGTTTCTCTTCATCAAATGAGATCACAGATTCCGTCCAGAGGTCTCCAGGAGAAGAGTTGTCGAAGGGAACAACTTGGATTTGATTATTCCTCGAGACAGCCAAGACAGATCTAGTTGATCCGAGGTCGATTCCCATTATATCTGTTCTTGGTTCATATTCCTTCACTAGTTTCGGGACATAGATAAAACCCCAGTCTTCAATTGTGAAATTTCGAAGACTGTTACTTCGGTCAGATGAAATGGTTTTAACAAACATAGAAACGTCTGCATCGGAAGCTAAATGTCTCGCAACAAGCAGTGATTTTTTTGAATAGTATGAATAATTGATGAAATTAATACTTTTGAAAGTATGTTTGTGCAATTGAGAACCATACAATGAATCAATCTTCTCTTGACTATCTCCAAAAACAAGATGAACTTGAACTACTTTGAGACGGAACATCCTTGCAGCATACTCTAAATCAACACGTCCAGTGGATCTATATATTCTCTTATCTATCTCTTTCCATTTTACTCTTCCTTCCACAGCTCCTGTGCATTGATACATAATAATATTTCTATGATCATTCCTCAAATCCGGTGGAATCCCAATCAAAACAATGAACTCTCCAACAGAATATTCAACTTGCAACTCCAAATAATATTTAAAATCCAGTTCCTCTTTTGTAGCAACATGGACTAGATCACCGTATGTCTCCAAAGTTTCTTTTTTGAATCCCAATTGACCTGGCTTTAAACAGCTTTCATCTACGATAATCTTCCCAACATCATTTCCATATTTAGTAATTAATTCATCAATAATTTCCTGGATGGGTCTGTACTTAGGTCGGGAATAATCAGACTCTTTCTTTGTTCTGACATCATGAATATTGATTTTGAATTCATAATGATCCTTAGCAATACCAGAAGCAATAGGATGTTGAATGGATTTAGTATAAGACTGAACTTCTGCACTGAGAACTTGAAGGGCGTGGATGGCAGCTCCAGTGGCTGTGATGATGTCTAATTCTCCATCTATGATAATACTTTCTGCTTTTGGAAACATTCGCTTAGCCCACTCTTGAACAAAAGGGATTCTACATATACCTCCAGCTAAGAACACAATCTCTATATCATTTAATGGAGAAAATGACTTTATATCTTTCGGTTGATGTCTGCTTCGATGCTGCATTTGATACGGAAGCGGGCATTGTATGAATGTATCGTAGTATAATTTGTAATTATTAAAATAACCTTCTAACTCTCCCTCAAACCATTCCCTCGTCAATTCAGTAGTTCCTTCAAGAGATGAATCTATTTCCGACAAATGACATCTGAAACACATTTCTCATTGATTGGAATAAAAACGTCACTCACTCAGTCTTTTCCTTCGAAGAAAGCTTGTGTTTGATCTTCTTGGCTGCTTCTAGAGTTCTCAGTTTGAGATTACTTCTTGAATCCTCTGGGATTGATTCTTCTAGTTTTCTTCTAATTATATCGTCAATTCCTCCCCCAAAATATTTACACTCTTCATCAGCAAGTTCAAACACTTCTCCCACACATGTTGCATATATTTTGCTCTTGTATTCTGAAATTTCGTAAATCCTACAATTACAAGGTCCTCCTCCAATGTCGAAGATGGCGATTTTCTTTTTATCTTTAATCATTTCAGAATATTCCTCATTAGACAAGTAATAGAGCAGATCAGCATGAGTTTCTTCGATAATGTCAATCACCTCAATATTGGCCAACTTTGCTGCCTCAATAACACAAGAAATCATGGGACTTAGTGAATCAAGATATGTGAAAAATCTCGGAACCGTGATGACTGCTTTTTTCACAGATCCTCCATTATTGAATTCATTCTGATATTCACTTGCCGCTTCTTTCATCTGTTCTATGAAGATCTTGTTGATTTCTGCAAGAGCGAACGTCTTCAAACCCTCAGAGGTCATTGACTCCAAACATGGCTGTCCATCTTTGAACCTTAACTTGAAAGGCCATATTGACTGTTCTGATTTGTTCCAATAACAGAACTGATCCCAAAGAAGTTTCATATCGAAAATAACACAATCAGGTTTCGTTCTGAGTTTCCCCACTGCTGCTTTCCCAATGATCGGTTTCTCTCCATCAAATGAGACCACAGATTTCGTCCAGAGGTCTCCAGGAGAAGAGTTGTCGAAGGGAATAACTTGGATTTCTTTATTCCTCGAGACAGCTAAGACAGATCTAGTTGATCCGAGGTCGATTCCCATGATATCTGTTCTTGGTTCATATTCCTTCACTAGTTTCGGGACATAGATAAAACCCCAGTCTTCAATTGTGAAATTTCGAAGACTGTTACTTCGGTCAGATGAAATGGTTTTAACTAACACAGGAACGTCAGAATCAAAAATTAAACATCTCGCAAGGATTAATGGTACTTCTTTTTCCTGCCATTTATTACCTACATTCTTTAAGAAATTAATACTTTTGAAATCATAGTTGTACAATTCAGAGTCATACAATGAATCAATCTTCTCTTGTCTATCTTCAAAAACAAGATGAACTTGATCCACTTTGAGACGAAACATTCTTGCAGCATACTCTAAATCAACACGTTCAGTGGATTCATGTCTCCTATCCATCTCTTTCCATGCTACTCTTCCTTCCATAACTCCTGTGCATTGATACAAGATAATTTGCTTATTTCCTTTTTCCCCATGACTCATTTCTTTGAATAAAACAATGAACTCTCCAACAGAATATTCAACTTTGAATTCCAAATAATGGTTAAAATCCAGTTCCTCTTTTGTAGCAATATGGACTAGATCACTGTATTTCTTCAAAGTTTCTTTTTTGAACTCTTCCAATTGATCTTGCTTTAAACAACTTTCATCTACGATAATCTTCCCAACATCACCTCCATATTTCGTAGTTAATTCATCAACAATTTCCTGAATGGGTTTCTCCTTAGATTGGGAATAATCAGACTTCTGTTTTCTCCTAACATCATAAATATTAACTTTCAATGCATTATCTTCCTGAATAATATCACAAGCAATAGACATTTCTCCACAGAAAAAACTTCCAACTAATAATTTTTCTATCGAGTATCAACAAATATTCCATATACTGATAACGCACAAATCGATTTCATTTATGGTTAAACCTTTTCACTCCATTCCTCCATCCTCTTTTACGTCTTTCTCTTATCATTAATTGCTTATAATTTGGGCTCTCTCAGTTTCACTCTCTCTCTCAGTTCCTCTGGTGCAAAGCACATTGGGCAACTAGTGTCTTCCACTTGGATCTGTCTGCGGCGGTAATTGGGGCTTCTTCCCAGGAGACTTG
>VOSG01000798.1:0-10370 GCA_009761265.1 Halicephalobus sp. NKZ332 | reverse complement strand
GCCTATAGGGAATGGATCGTACGTAAATAAGGAGCACCTAGGAAGGTGAGTTTATTAACAAGAACTGTGTAGTAGTTGAATAGAGATACTTCTGAATATTAAAAAGAATTGATCCTTAACTATTAGTATAATCTTTTATTTTATGACCTTGCTAAAATTCAAAAGTATCTCAAGATAGTTCAGTTTTAAAATTATTATAAATCTCTCATTTTCTGAAATCCTTCAGCCTCATTGAACTCAGAAGTATCATGGATCCCTACATGAAGCACATCGTCGACCCTCTTCTTGAAATAGAAGCAGATGCTTCTGAGCTCTCTCTCATGAACGCCATCATCCTCTTCCAATACAACGAGGGTCTCAGTCCGGAGGGCAGAAGGATATCGCAGGATTATGCAGACAAGCTTTATGATGCTCTCTATGACCATCAAGTAACCAGATTCCCCAATTCTTCCTCAAAAGAACGAACTCGGAGGCAAACAAAGATCCTGCTGACCATAGCCAAGATACCTGTAAGTTAAACGGGATTGTTTGTGGTTAGATTACAAATTTCAGCAAGTTTGGGCAGCCGAAAGCGATGTCCATTTGATGTTGTCAACGTTCGATCAGATAAACATTGATGGGATTCCCAAGGAGCTTTTATTTTGTCGATTTGGATTGAAGACAGATTAAAGTTTTAATTAAAATAAAGTTCAGAAAGGATTTTTGTCACGGAAATATCTATTCGTTTTTTATTAGATAAGAAATATGTACCAGCTGATCAATCGAATTGTTCGCTCTTCAAGTTGATTTTGCGATAAGTTATCAGCTATTAGTTTCATATACTCGGTGAATTAAACACATTCAATTGTTATTATTATTTATCATGTGGGTACACAATTAACTATAAAATACCTTATTTCATTTGTTAAAATAGGCAATAATTGTAGCAGCACCAGAGGTCGTGATTTTAAACCAGGATGGGGATACAATGCATTTTAAAATTTACTGATACCCGTTGAAGAAAAAGTTAATACTTAATCAGAGACTATAAGCAAATGGGTTTATCATATTATTGATTTCTCATCCACTGGTATATGTAAAGTGAATTTTTTGTATGCTGATTAGATTTATTGTGAATATTTTAGCCATCTATAAGTCTCTTTCTAGAGCCAAGATACAGAAAGGGTCTCGGCTTCAGAATTGTTTTTGACAATAATAAATATTGGCAAATTCGATGTCGATTTTATAGAGGAAAAAAAGAATCTGAGAAACTATCAAGATATCCATCTAACTGTAGCCATTTTGTCAAAGAAGTTTATTATGGTGTAGAATTGAAAGTTATTTTTCTACAAAAAAGATTTGTTTGTTTGCAATCACACAAGATGTCAAAAATCCGATTCTGGTGATCTTTTTATCTTCAATCTGTCGACAACTCAAAGAAATCGAAAAAAGGAATGACGGTAATACCGATATTAAAATTCATATCGCCATCAACTATCTTTCAAAAAATAGTACTGAAGAAGAAATTACAAATGCCTTGAGAGACCCTCGAAGTGTGACTCTCGATAAACAGACTAAGCATATTATAGATTTGTATTTAAATAAAAATAACTAGTTGAATCACTTTTGGATTTATTGATTTGAAAAAAAAATAAATAATATAAAAATCCATATTTTGAAAGTGATTGCCAAAAGATTCAACTAACTTGATACTATTTTTAGAATTAAAAGCACTATCGTGTTTAGGATTTACAACTTCTAAATTTGGATTTAAAATCAAAAGTTGACTTTTGGAATCTGAATATTTGAAATCTCTTTAACTTATTTTATAAATTTTAATATAATTTCTCCCGTCGAATTCAGAATATAGTCTCTTAGCGGAGAATTGCTATCAGAAATCTAAAAATCGAAGGATTTCAGAACTTATTGTCTAAGTTCTCTAGATATTTTTTTAGAAAATAACTTTTGATTTACTATATAGTTGCATGAAAAATTTGAGAGATTGAATTCTCTTATTTTTAAGATATTGTTTTGGAGTAACTTGTGGTCTATTTAATAAAGCTCTAAAAATTCATTTATAGAGAAATTCTCGCGTTACCAGACTGAAACAGTGTAATTGATATTTTAATCATGAAATCGCGCAAATCAACGAATTGATTTCTATCGAGTTGATTTTTCTAATAAATGATCGATTGTCAACCTTACAAGGTGGCTCATTCAATATATTTAATTATTATTATCGATTGCTTGATAGGTGTATAAGTGATCATAAAATAACTACTTTATTTTCTTTTTTAGAATAATGTCGAAAGTTTGCCTCGGTCGTGAATGTAAACTGGGATGGGGATACAATGAATCTTTGCGAAGACTGATACCTGTTGAAGGAGATCCTCCTAACGTTAAGTCAGAGGCTTACAGTTCTTTAGAGTATTTTGTTTATTCACTATCATCAAATACTATTACACATTGGGTAAGCTTCTTGTTAATTGATTAAATTTACTTTAGAAATTTCAGCCATGGATAAGTTTCTTTCTGGAACCGAGCTACAAGAAGTTTCTCGATTTCGAAATTATCTTTGACAATAATCAATATTGGCTAGTTCTATTTTCCATTTCCAGACGAAAAGAAGAATCCGAGAAGCTCTCAGAATATTCGCTCAACTGTGGTCATTTCGTTAAACAAGTTGAATATGGTCTAGATTTAAGAATACATTTCCCAAAAATGGGATTTCCAGAAAACAAAGATGAAGTGAGATTTATTAAAATTCATCTCATTATTCAGAAGAGGTATTAAATAAAACCTTTCAGGTAGAAACGTCATTTAAAGGGAGAAATTTCAATGAAACCCAAAAGAAGACCAAATGCAGAATTCTAATAAACTATAAAGAAATCAGAGAAATGACTCTGGGAGAACTCATAGACTTCATGAAAGAACTGGACGAAAGAAAACATTCACAATATGATATTCCTGTTATTTTTCATTTCGAAAAGTTGGATCAAAAAAATCGAGAAACTGTCATCAGTAATGAACAACAATTTAGATACTTCCTTTCATATCTCCACTGTGTTTATCGGAAAATTGAAATGAAGATGGAGAAGGCTGAGTATCCAGAAATTCTCCCAGATTTAGATTCTGAAGAAAAATCATTTGTTAAAATTTGTGTTAATCTGGACAAAGCGAAAGAAGATTACAAATCAGTGGACAAAAAAGACTTCTTGAAAATGTATCCAGTATTAAAGAAATTATTCTTTTGCTACACCGATTACATCAGGTATTCAATAAACCACCTAGATGTCATAGATGAAGGAGACCATCTTCCGGGAACTTTTGATGAAATACTACCTTGGCTTCAACAATTAAATACTTGGTTCCCAATACAAATCAATAAAAAATGGGTCAATTGCACAGGTTATTTCATCGGGATCCCTACCGGTTATCAACACGTTGTTACAACTCTTCATGGAACAACAAAATTCAAGGATTCTCAGGTTATCAATGATACTGAAGCAGATGAATCTTACATCGGGGAAGAAAATGATAGAAAAATCTTATTTGGATTCGTGAATATGGATGAGGCTGAGAAAGCAGAAATTCCTGATGACTCGACTGTTTTTAAATCAGAATGTCCAGATGAGTGCAGTAAAGATTCAAGAAAGTGGATTTGCACTAAATGTGGAGACTTTGTGAAAACCAAACTCGATTCCGTCGGACATCAACTTCTTTACTGTTCTTGTGGATCAAAGAGATATAGAGAAAAACTTCTCACCTGTCATCACCCCAGCCATCGAGAACAAAAATCGGACACAAATATCAATGAGTCTGAAATCATTCATCCTCCAGTTCCAGAATCAAAGGAGATCCAAGATCAAATATTGAGTTATGATAAGGTAATTTCCTCAATCTGTCAGCAACTGCGAAAAATTCAGATTAGAAACGAAGAATCTACTGATCCGAAAATCCTCAATGCTATCATCTATCTATCAAATAATGAAAGTGAGGAGAAAATCAAAAGTGCTTTGAAAAAGCTTCAAGACACTGATCTGGATGGGGACACTCAAAACCTTATTAATCGGTATCTGAACTAAAATAATTAAACACGTTAGTGATAAAATTTTTTGTATTTTTTAGTTATATCAGAAAGAAAGCTCTGTTGTCGGCGTGAAAGTCGGGCTTTAACTCGGCTGATCAAAGTACATCCAAAAGATAGACCCCGCTCAGTGGCCGACGTCTCGGAACACCCGATCAACTGTCCTAAAGAGAGTCTTGCTCTCCCCTCTATATCCTAGATACTTGCATTTCTAATAAACTCTAATAAGTATGTGTTATCTACAGTAGAACTCTATAATCTTCACGCTGGGGAAGTAGAACCCCGTAGGAGACCTCCATCAGGCTCCGAAGTGAATATCTAACTAAAACCCATTATCCGCGACCTTTTCTACACTGTTGTCTATCAATATTGTCAGATATATTTCGAAATTATCCATTCTTGATTCATATTCTTTGATGATTTTTGGAAAGTAAATAAATTATTAAAGAGTATATATTTAATGATGTGAAAACTAATATTGAAGAAGAATTAGTAAATGAGATGAGACAAATGTCAAATGCCGAAGTGGAATTAAAAGAGAATGAGCAAAATTCAGCAATTCCTCATGAGATTATAAACGATTTGGATAATTTCTTTGAATCATATTGGTTGAAGTATTGGAGAATTTATGTAACAATTGCCTCAACATTGGTCTATATATTTACTACTAGATCTCTGATTTATATTGTATCACCACAATTTTCTTTAAATAAAAGGGACAAAAATAGAACTAAATTAGTTTCTTTTGAGGAAGAATCAACTCCGATTAAAAAAATAGAAATGAAACCTCTTAAAGTTGAAAGAAAGGCAAGTTTAACTAAATTCCCATCTGTTCTTTCATTAAATATGAGTTAAAATTTTAAAACAGTAAATGGTGTTTGTATTTTCAATGACTGAAAAGAATGATAAGTATAAACTATTAGATGAAAATATTAATAATAAAATTGAACTGATAAAAGTCCACAATGACTCTGAAATGAGTCGACTTGTAATTAATAATAATAATCATAGAATAATTAATAAAGATGAGAGTAAAGCCTCATCAAAAAAGCCTAGAAAAAAGAAACTAACAAAGAAAAATAAAGAATTTGTCGATTACTTAGTAGGAAAAAATGATAAATGTATCACCAACAGTTGGATAAGTCGAATTGTAACAGCTTCTGGATTTAAGATAATTCCTCCATATACCGAAAACAGCATTAATAATAAATAATAATATTTTCTTATGATACTCAACTGCTTCAAAGTTTTCATTCAATTTTGTTAGATGTTTCTTTCAAATACAATTCAATAAAAACGTTAATATTTTTAAAATCAATCAAATCATTGTTAATATCTACTAATTTTAAATTTATTTTATTTGATCTGTTAGTTACTTCATGATAAATAATATTTTTTAGTTCTATTTCTACTTTATCACTAGGTCTAAATCTATAGATTGAATCGAATATCTTTTTATTGACGTAACAATCTTCGATTAAATTGCATGTAATAAAAATATTGTCAATATTATTACTATTGGATTTATTGTTCTTCCCATCATCATTATTTTGATCATTTTTATTTATTTTACTCTTAATTTCTAAATAACCATCCAATTTTATAACTCCTATTTTATACTACTTACGCAAAAACTCTAGGGGAAATAATACTCAAAAGTTGAATCATTAAATGTTAGTTGTAAAATGAAAATAGTCATTTATTAATTAAGAAGTTTCGTTATTTGTTTTCTTCTAAAGTAAGATATATGAGATAATTCCTTATGGTCGTCAACGAATTTTCCTCTCGTTTCAATGAAATAATGTTCCTCGATAAAGACATCACTGAGTTACAAAAATGAAACAGAACAATTGATTTTTTCATTTTTTGAAGAATCAAATAACCACCATTATCATTTCAAATGTTATAAGAATCGTATAGTGGCTTTGATAACCTTCTTATCGGATATATACATCTCAATATTATCATAGTTTCTGAATCGAGAGACACTTAAAATATCTGTCTCCAATAATGTTGAAACTCTTCATCTTGCTACTCATCTCTTTTACTTGTAATTATGTGATGGCTGATTGTCCACATGGTACTTACACTATTCCATCTGATCTGGGAAGCAAATGGAACTGTGTTGCTCTGAATACTACCGCCACCGACTTTTCATATGCACAAGATTATTGTGGATTTCAATATAATGGTGTATTAATGTCTGTTCCAAATGCATTTATCAATTACATCCTTGCCGGTAAGGAACGTCTATTTTTACTAAAAGAATCAATTTTTACAGATATAATACAGGCTCTAGCTTTGGATCAATGGTTCCAAATTGGCGTTACAAATACAGTGGGTGGTGTATGGAGAAATGTAGATGATGGACAAAATACAACATACTTCAATTGGTCTGGGGGAGCACCACCTGGAAGCCGTAACGTTTCACTTTGTGCTGTGATTCGCTCTCAAGGAGATTGGAGTTGGACTGGCTGTAATCGTGTTCATCCTTACATCTGTGGATTCTCAAGAGCCACATCTTCAGAAACTGGATAAATAGATCCCGTGAAGTCTCGAAGACAAACTAACTAAAGAAAATAAAAAATACATGTTTAAGAGATTCTATTTAACCTTCGTTGGAAGAGTATCCCTCATGAATACCCCTCTAAAATTCTTTATCTTTAACTCTTTAGCTAGATCTGTAATATCGTAATTTGTCAATGATTTTGAGATTTTAATAAACATTTATAATTAAGAAAATTGTGAAAACACCTAAAGGGAGAATGGGTGCGCCAGAAACCCCTATTACTTACTACTATCTCAAAAACGACCTCACTTTTTTTGCTTCTAAGTCCTAGGATTTCTATCGTAAAGGAATAATAGATCTATTAGGTTGGACAGTTGAAATTCGTGGATTTTTTTCTGGAGCTACATTCTGTTTAATTTCCTTGTCCACTATGCCTGAGATGTCGACATCATCCGAGTATAAATTCGCTATAAGATTCTTGGCAACAATGCTAACTGGGGCTATTGTTTATTCTGGACACTATGAACAACCACCAATCCCCAGAATTTTAGACTTATTCCTAACTTATTTAGGAGACATTTCTTACAGTTTCTACCTCGTTCACTGGCCAGTTATTCTCTTTGGAAGATATTCGAACATTGACTCGAACACTTATGGATTTGTTTCCATTATCGTGATCTGCATAGTGATCCCTACTTTGGAATTATTCTGTGGGAAAACGAAGTGTCCTGTGACTGAAAACTCTGGCTTGTCCAGATACTGTGACCGTAGTCATCTGTCTAAGATCGGGACTAATATCATGCTGCCTTCGTTGAAAAGTGTTTTGAGTGGGATATTATGAGGGGATAAAATAAATTCATGAAAATCCATTGGTATGAGATAATTCTTGGTTGGAATAACTTTATTCAGTTTTCTGTTTTTATTTACCTATCCAAATAACTCGTCAACTAAAATATAGTAGATTAAATAAATATAATTTTATGAGTTTTGATTTTAAAAAATATAAGCTTTAGTGTTCTAGATTAGTAATCGTTTCTGGAAGAAATTCTCGAATGACTGCTTGAGACTGAATTTCTGTGTGTTCACTGACTTCATCACAGTCTACTTCTTCTATAGAAGTTTCAGAACCGGTTTTCGAGTGATTCTCAGCTTTTATCTCAGAAGGATTATTCTTATCCGGTTGCTCATTATCCAAATCAACCTTTATTGCATCTCTTGAGCCCTCTGATTGAAGTGATACTGCATCATTGTGACTAGTTTCAGGTGAGGATTTAGATTCTTGACTAGTATTTTGAGCTTCACCATCGAACTTGATGTTGCTGACATCAACATATGGTTCGACTTCTCCACTGAGGACCTGGAGGCCATGGATAGCAGCTCCTGTCGCTGTAACGATTTCTAGCTCACCATCAATCGCTATTTCAGCTTCTGGAAAAGTCCACTTCATAAGTCGTTGAATACAAGGGATTCTGCATGTACCCCCAGCTAAGAAGACAACATTAATGTTCTGGACTTGGCCCTGTTTATCGAATGTATGAAAATTTTTATATCGATGACATCTAAATTTTTTATTTTCTGGTTGTGAGAAGGATTCCATACTATTTTCTTCCAAAGGGTAGCTGACACAACGGAACTGCAAATAATTTTCTAACCAATCTCTGGTAAACGAATGGATTTTTTCAACCTTTGGATCTAATTCAGATAAATCAAGACTAAAATCTTCAATATTAGATTACAATAATTAAGAATAAAAATTCCTACTCGAAAGTTTCTCTAATAGATAATTCATGTTTGATGTGTTTTGTTGCTTCAAGTAATCTTATTTTATTTATTACTGTGATATCGTATTGAACTCGTAATAGATCCTCAATTCCTTCCATAAGTTCTTCGTCAAATGCTCGTCCAACATCATAGGATTGTATAAAACCTTGGAAAATAGCAATTTTCTTTTTGCCTTGAGAAACATCACGATTTTCAATAATTTTGTAAATCCGACAAATACCGGTTCCTCCTCCAATATCAAATACAGCAATTTTCATTCCAACTTTAACCATTTCTAAATATTTTTCTTTCGATAAATAATAAAGGAGGTCTGCATGAGTCTCCTCTATTATATCTATGATTTCAATATTCGCTAATTTAGCAGCCTTAATAGCACTTTCAACGTAAATATGCTGTTCCGGTAGCTCATTACTCACCAGAAATCTAAAATAATAAGGTACAGTGATAACAGCCTTTTGTAAAGATTTTCCATTATTAAATTCATACTGGTAATCTGTCGCTGCGTTTTTCATTTTTTTCAAGAATATTGCATTAATTTCGGCTAAAGTGAATGTCTTAGTGCCGTTTTTGGTCTGTGTCGTAAAGTAAGTTTCTCTATCATCCTTTATAGAAAATTTAAAAGGCCAACCGTTATTCATCCACTGAAAACGCAAGTATCTGTAAATTCCAGAATTCAAAACTTTTGAATCAAAGATAACATAATTGGGTTTTATTTTCACTCTTCTTACAGCTGCTTGTCCAAACAAAGGGGTTTCTTCGTCAAAAGCAACAACAGACTCTGTATGGAGATTTCCAGCAGAAGATGGATCGAAAGGAACAATATGAATTTGTCGATTTCTAGATACTGCCAGCACACTTTGTGTAGATCCGAGATCAATTCCCATAATATCCATTCTTGATTCATATTCTTTGACGATTTTTGGAAGGTAAATAATACCACAATCCCTGATATTATTTATTTTAGCTTCACGTTGGTAGTCTGTTTTAATAGCATATTGAATATCTGGATCACCGGCCAAAATTCTGGCTGTTAGAATTATATGATGACACATTACTGTATAGTTTACGCTTAAACAATTTGTCTTTTCCGCTTTTTTGTACAACTCCTCTCCAATCCTCTTATCGATTACAATATGAACTTTATCAATTTTCAAACCGAATTCCTTAGCGATTTCTTCAAAATTCGGCTCCTGATTTTGTTTGAACCATCTGTATTCTCTTTCTTGTAATGTTAATACATTCTCAGAAAGATCTGTACACTGGAGTAGACAAATATCGCTATAATCGAAAAACGTAAGAATCCAATCATTAATAGCAAATTCTGCTGGAGGCGGGATATAATAATTCATCAGCATTTCTTCTCTTGTTGTAAAATGGAAAAGATCGCTGCATTGCTTATAGTAATTATCTTTATAAAGTAATTCATTTGAATCCCATATATTAATTTTCTTCAGCTCGCTGCCATATTTTCTTTTGACTTTCTCTACATAATCCTGTACGCTTCCACCTTCATAGACATCGGTAGTTTCCTTTGTTTGAATATTGTATGTGATGAATTTTTGGCAACCCGGTGACAGAAAAATACCACAAACAACCGAAGACATTTGAATAATATAATTGATTTTCACAAGATTTCTTTGCCCAGTTAGTGATAAGAGTGTTACTGATAAAATATCATCGCTAACGTTTCGTTAGTAAGCTGTTTGACTGACAATCAGACAGTCATAAAAGGCGTATCTATTATTTCTCTTGTGTATGCACACACAAAATAGTACAGTAAATTAGTTCTAATAAAATTAGTACTAGGTTGTCAAGTTGAAATTTGCACTTTTTTCTTTGATTTTAATCTTGTAATCACTTTTTGATTTTGTCTTTTTTATAAATCTTGGAAGATTTCCCCTAAAATTTATCACATTGATATCTAAATTCTTTTGCTAGAATTTTAATGCTCCAATTTCTATTAAAAACGAAAGAATTTCTTATCGTTTTAGAATGTTATGAAATGTCAGATCT
>VOSG01000797.1:0-10373 GCA_009761265.1 Halicephalobus sp. NKZ332 | reverse complement strand
TAGCCCTTTCTTGTTGGACATTCGTTGAAATTTCAAATTGAATTCTTTGATTGAGTAAAGTTATTAAAGATAAACTTCTTTGAGGATTTGCATTTTGATGATTCTTGAAATTTGGGGATTTTATGGGATCTGGATCGAGATGCAAGCAATGACTTTCGCGAAATTCTTCGCTAAGATCAAATAGGAACTCATGCAATTTTTATATATGTTATGTCATTTATATAGATTTACCGAGATTCACAGACACTAATAATAATTGACAAATTTTCTTTGAGTTTTGCAACTTTGCTCTGAAACTAAGTAATAAGTCATTTTTATTTTATCATCCGTGAAGTTCGAATATGAAACACAAATGTACACATGGTCAGATGAAAGACAGACAAGTAATCAGAAAATAAATAAGACAGTCTAGTCGTAGAATTAAAACGTGAACGGAAGAAATATAAGAGGAGAAAATATAAGAGCGGACAATATATAAGATGGATAAAATATAAGGCGGAAAAAATATAAGATCAAATATATGCTTTTTTTACTCTTTAAAGACATTTCTGTATCTAGAATTGGGCTTAAGGCCTAGGTCCAAACCTAAATCCAGCCTAAAAAGCGATATAAAAAGCAACAGGAACATACTACCCGATCTTATATTTTATCCTCTTATATTTTATCAGTCTTATATTTTTTTCTCTTATATTTCTTCCTAATACCGAATTAAAATTATCAATGGTCGCGGTTTATCATCGAAATTCAGGGAGAACTCGTTGGTTTTATTCTGTTAGTTTGCAGACATGAGTATTGCTTGTAGTATTGTAAGATGCTCTGAAGGATTCGAAACTGGAATTTATAACATAGAGAATCATGAGTCCCGTGGATTTTGGAACGAAGACCAATCTATCTATGAAATTATCGATGCATTATTAACGTTGCGTGGTGATGCTATTAAAATTATCGTTGTCGTAAACGATCCGGACTTGAGACCAGGTCAATTGAACTATTTTAAACAAGATGACTTCAATCAATATGACAAACTTGTTTATCTGGCTCCAAAGGAGATACTAGATTTCGATTATTACTTGACAGAAAACATTAAATATTGTCTTGAAGAGTTCGTTATTTTATTTACAAAGGAATCATGGCTCGTCTTATACCAATGCAGAGAAGCCACCGAAGATAAAATCACATTGAAAGAGTTGGAAAGAAGGAAGTATGGATCTGATGGAGTTGATAGTTTAAAATACTTTGCAAAGGTATTCCAGCTCGAGACAAACCAGACTCATATCATACTCGAAGTTGCCACTGAAGAAGATAATTCATCACATAAATCTGAACTATATAATTGTGATTACAAAAGTATTAATTTTGCCCAGGAAATGGATGGCGTTCCATCTTTGATTGCATCGACTCTCGCGAGACATTTGATTTCTGATCGCAAGATCCGGTTTTTGGTAAAAATTAATAAAAAACGAAGCGCTCTTCCATACTACACCATTCAAGACTGGGGATTTATCCATGTTCCGAAACTAGTGAAGGAATATGAATCAAGAACAGATATCATGGGAATCGATTTAGGGACATCTAAATCTGTCTTGACAGTTTCGAAGAATAACAAAATCGAAGCTGTATCGTGTAATGATTCTTCTGAAGAACTTTGGATAGACTCTGTAGTCTCCTTTGAGAAAGACCAACCGATTATTGGAAAACCGGCAATTGAAAGACTCAGAACAAAGCCCGATCACGTTGTTTTCGATACCAAAATTCTTTATAATCGAAATAATTGCCACGGTTTCTACGAACACGCAATCTGGCCTTTCAAATTTAATTTTAAAGAGGAACAACTATATTTAGAAGTAATGACTTCTAAGGGTTTGAAGGAATTCTCTCTCACAGAAATCAACAAAATCTTCTTGGAATACATGACTGAAGCAGCAATTGTGTATCAGAATATATCAACTCATGAGAAATATGTAAAAAAGGCAGTTATTGCAGTTCCAAATTACTATTCTCTTATAGGGGAAAGTCGAAACACATTTATATCCAGTATTATTGAAGCAGCAAAATTGAATGATACTGAAATAGTAGATATAATTGAAGAGACTCATGCGAATCTTCTCTACTACTTATCCAATGAAGAATATTCCAAGATGATTAAACCTGGAATGAAAATCGCCATCTCCGATATTGGAGGTGGTAGTTGCATCTGTAGAGTTTATGAAATTTCCGAATATGAAGGGAAAACATACGGAACTTGTTATGGAGAACTAGATACAATTAACAATAGCGAATATCTTTGTTCTGGAAAAGATATTGACTACATGATTACTGAGGAAATCGAAAAATCAATTCCACAAAATTTGCGAAATGAGGTGAAAATAAGGGTATGGGAAGCAGCCAAGCGAATTAAACATAATTTATCTTTCATGGAGAGAATTGAGTAAGATTTTTATTTTAAAACATAATAAATTATGTTTTTTAGGCTCAAGTTGTCGGAGATTCATCCACACATCGAAGAAACTATAGAGTTCACAAGAGTATGGTTTGAAAGAGAATTAACTAATTATTTTAATTATTGCGAATCATTTTTCGTTCACTACAAACAGTATCAACTTCCAATACAAAGAGAACTTCGATGCACAAAAGAAACAGAAGACACACAATATCCTCCATTATATGATGTAGAAATTGCTTTCTTAGCCGGTGGAACTTGTAAAATCCCTGCTATCAATAAGTGGATTAAAAAAATATTCCCTAAGGCAGAAATCATAATCGATAAAACTATAGAGATTATTACTGCCACTGGAGCCACTATTCATGGTCTTCAAGTTCTCCATGGCGAAGTTGAGCCATATATTAAATTCATTGAACTTGAAAGCAGTGGATCTGATATTAAAATCGAACGGTTAAAGAAGGATTTGGATAAACAAAGCAATACTTTGAATCCTGAAATAAGTCTATGTGAAGAAAAAATAGTCGATAGACATGAATCTGAAGATTCTGAAGAAGGTTCTGAAGATTCTGAAAAAGGTTCTAAAGGTTCTGAAGAAGGTTCTATAGCTTGCAGTATTATTAAGCGTTTTCATGATTTTGAAGTCGACATTTATGACGTCGAATACCAAGAGAATTCAAATCATTTTTCGACTAAAGATAAATCTATTTATCAAATTATTGATGCATTATTAATATTATATGAAGAGGATATCAAAATAATTGTTATTGCAAACGATCCTGATTTAGAACCAGATAAATTACAGGACTTCAATGAAATTCTAAAGAAATATGGTGATTTGATTTATCTTCCTACAGATGAAGAACTGAAATTTCATCGTTATTTGACTTCAGAAATCATATATTCCGTCGGAGAGCTGATTATTTTGTTTGAATATCAGACAATTGAATTATTTCAATGTGTGGAAGTTGAAAAAGAAAAAGTGACATTGAAACTGATAGAAGTAAAATATCGTGAATTAATTGGACATATTGATTTCCGGTATGCCGAAAAAATACTCAATCTTAAAATGAGTCAAGTTCACGTCGTATTCTCAAATAGCCAAAAGGACATCAGTTCACTATATGGTTCTAAACTACATAAATGGAATTTTAAAAGTATTAATTACATGAAGCTCCCAAGTTCAGATGTGTCAGCGGAGTTAGAAATATTAGATGCAGTAAGGACCCTTGGAAGATATCTGGTTTCTGATCCTGAGATTTCCATACTAGTTAAATTAGTGAACATTGATAAACAAAGTAACAGTTGTCAGTGTCACACGATTGAAGATTGGGGCTTTATCCATGTTCCAAAACTAGTGAAGGAATATAAGCCAAGGACAGATATTATGGGAATCGACCTCGGATCAACTAGATGTGTCTTGGCTGTTTCGAGAAATAGAGAAATCCAAGTTATTCCCTTCGACAACTCTTCTCCTGGAGACCTCTGGACGGAATCTGTGATCTCATTTGATGGAGGGAAACCGATCATTGGGAAAGCAGCAGTGGGGAGACTCAGAACGAACCCTGATTGTGTTATTTTCGATGCTAAACTTATATGTAACAAAGAGCATCGAAAGAAAATGTCGGACCAATTAATCTGGTCTTTTAAATTTAATTTAAAAGAAGAACATCCAAATTTAGAAACAAAAACCTCAAAAGAGTTGAAAGAATTCTCTCTTCCAGATATTAATAAAATCTTTTTGGAACGGATGGCAGAAGCGGCAAGTGAATATCAGAATGAATTAAATAATAGAGAATCTGTGAAAAAAGCAGTCATCACAGTTCCGAGATATTATACCTGGGATGAGGAAAAACAAGAAGAATATGTACATCCGTTGACTTCGTATGCTATTGAAGCAGCGAAATTAGCTAACATTGAAATAATTGACATTATCGAAGAAACTCATGCTGACCTCCTCTACTATTTTTCTAAAGAGGAATATTCTAAGATGATTAAGCCTGGAATGAAAATTGCTATTTTCGATATTGGAGGAGGAACTTGCATTTGTAGGATTTATGAAATTTCAGAATACGAGGGAAAAATATATGGAATATGTTGTAGTGAACGAACAGTAGAGAAAAAGGATGATGCCTTGTATTCTGGAAGAGATATTGATGACATAATTATCAAAAAGATAGAGGAATTGATTCCAGAGGATTTAAGGTCCCAGTTGAAGGTTAAGACAACAGAGGCGGCTAAGAAAACCAAGCATAAGCTTTCTTTTGAGGAAAATATTGAGTAAGACTCACGTTTTAATAATAAAGGAAGTTACTTATTTCAGGATAAAATTGTCAGAACTTCACTCATCTCTTGAAGAAACAGCTATATTTACGATCAGTTGGTTTGAACAAAAATTAAAAGATTATTTTAAAGATATGATAGCAACTTACACTGAATATAAACAGCATGAGCTCCCAACTCAAAGGAAGCTTCGATGCAAACGAGAAACAGAAAGTTTACTAGATCCTTCATTTAATGATGTCGACATTGTATTCTTAGCTGGAGGGACATGTAGAATCCCTTTTGTTAAAAGATGGATTGGAACACAATTCCCCAAAGCAAAAATGATCATGGATGGAGAATTAGAAACCATCACAGCCACTGGAGCTGCCATCCACGCTCTTCAAGCTCTCAGTGGAGAAGTCGAACTTTATATTAAACCCATTCAACACCCTATTGCTTGTGGTGTTACTAAGAAGAAGAATAAATTCAAAGTCAATATTTATGATATCGGAACAAAAAAGTATTCTGTTTATCTACAACCTATGGACAAACCCGTCGAAAACATCATTAATGAATTAATCACAAAATATGGAGATGATGTCGGGAAAATTATCGTAGATGAAAATTGTTTAAAGCCAAATCAATTGGAAGAATTCAAAAAAGAAATGTTGGAGGAATACGGTGATCTAGTCCATGTTGCTACAAAAGAGGAACTGGATTTTAGATGTTTGGAATTAAAAGTTGAATATTCTATTGGAGAATTCATTGTTTTGATTCAGTACAGGATTATCACTTTATATCAATGCACAGAAGTTATTGAAGGAAGAGTAACATGGAAAGAGATAGATAAGAGAGGACATGAGTTTACTAAACGTGTTGATTTAGAGTATGCTGTAAGGATGTTCCGTCTCAAAGCAGACCAAGTTTATCTTGTTTTTGGAGATAACCAAGAAGAGATCGATTCGTTATATGGGTCTGAATTGTACAAATATGATTTCAAAAGTATTAATTTCATTAAGAAAATATCTGATTCGGAAAGAGAAAAAGTACTGACTCTTGCACGAAATTTGATTTCTGATTCAGAGATTTCCATGTTAATTAAAACAGACGTATCTAGCATAGAAAACATTGTTCGAAACAACACTGTTCAAGATTGGGGCTTCATCCATGTTCCGAAACTAGTGAAGGAATATGAACCAAGAACGAATATCATGGGAATCGATCTAGGATCAACTAGATGTGTCTTGGCTGTTTCGAGAAATAGAGAAATACAAGTTATTCCCTTCGACAACTCTTCTCCTGGAGACCTCTGGACGGAGTCTGTGGTCTCATTTGATCGAGAGAAAACGCTCATTGGAAAAGCAGCAATGAGAAGACTCAAAACGAAACCTGATTGTGTCATTTTCGATGCTAAACTTATATGTAACGAAGAATATCGAAAGAAAATAGTAGAGCAATCAATATGGCCATTCAAATTCAATGTGAAAGAAGAACAGCCACATTTAGAACCAACAACCTATGAAGGTCTTAGAGATTTCTCTCTTTCAGAAATTAATAAAATCTTCTTAAAACAGATGATAGAAGCGGCAAGTGAATATCAAAGCGAATTCAACAATAAAGAATTTGTGAAAAAAGCAGTAATCACTGTTCCAAGATATTATAGCTGGGATAGGAAGTCAGGGAAAGAATACGTAAATCCGCTGGTTTCGTATGCTATTGAAGCAGCTAATTTGGCTAATATTGAAGTTATTGACATTATCGAAGAAACTCATGCTGACCTCCTCTACTATTTCTCTAAAGAGGAATATGCTGAAAAGATCAAACCTGGTATAAAAGTTGCCATCTTGGACATTGGAGGAGGGACTTGTGTTTGCAGAGTTTATATAGTTTCAGAATACAAAGAAAAAAGATATGTAACCTGTGTGGGTGATTCACCTGCATATAAGAATTATGACAGTGAATGTTCCGGAAGAAGTATTGATAACATAATTATGAGAAAATTAGAAGAATCAATTCCAGAAAATTTAAGGAAGAATGTGAAACTGAGAACATTGGAAGAGGCCAAGAAAATCAAATGTCGTTTGTCTGTAGAGGAGAAGATTGAGTGAGTTTTTATTTTGATTAGTAATGAAATCTTATGTTTCAGATTCGACTTGTCGGAAATTCATTCGTGTCTTGAGGAAGTAGTCGAGTTTACGAAGGAATGGTTTGAAGAAGAATTACGTACTCGTTTTAAAGATAAATTAAAATTCAACACATTCAAATATTATCCATTTACAATTCAAAAGAAGCTTCGATATGAACGAAAACATAAATCCACTGAAAAAGACCTCCTATTCAATGAAGTGAAGTTTGTGTTCTTAGCTGGAGGCACATGTAGAATCCCTTTTGTTCAAGAGTGGATTGGAGAACAGTTTCCTAAAGCAGAAGTCATCTTAAAAGACAATCCAGAGAAGCTGGAGATAATCACAGCCACTGGAGCTGCCATCCACGCTCTTCAAGTTCTCAATGGAGAAGTCCAGCCTTATATTAAACTCGTTCAACACCCAATTGTTTGTGATATTACTAAGAATGATAATGAATTCAAAATTAATATTTGTGATGTCACAACAAGACGATTTAATTATTTCCAATCTAAGGACAAATCTATTCAAGAAATTATTGATGAATTAATCACAAAATATGGAGATGATGTTGGGAAGATTGTCGTAAGTGAAAATTGTTTAAAGTCAGATCAATTAGAAGAGTTCAAAAAAGAAACTTTGGAGAAATACGGGAATGTAGTCCACGTTGCTACAAAAGAGAAACTAAATTTTGAATATTTGGAATTAAAAGTTGAATATTCTCTTGGAGAATTCATTGTTTTGATTCGAATTTCACTAGATAACTTCTATATTAATAGAAATATTACTTTGTATCAATGCACAGAAGTTATTGAAGGAAGATTAACATGGAAACAGATGGATGAGAGAGAACATGGATCCACTAAACATGTTGATTTAGAGTATATTGCAAGGATGTTCCGTCTCAAAGTGGATCAAGTTCATCTTGTTTTTGTAGAGAGTCAAGAAGAGGTTGATTCGTTGTATGGGTCTGAATTGTACAAATATGATTTCAAAAGTATTAATTTCATTAAATGGGCTTCCCGACAACCAGTGCTTTTTGCACGACATTTAATTTCTGATCCAAACGTTCCTATGTTGGTTAAAATTTATTCATCTGATCGAGGCAAGAATTCTCAAGATTCCACGATTCAAGATTGGGGTTTTATCTATGTCCCGAAGTTAGTGGAGGAATATGAGTCAAGAAAAGATATCATGGGAATTGACCTCGGATCAACTAGATCTGTCTTGGCTGTCTCGAGGAATAGAGAAATCCAAGTTATTCCCTTCGACAACTCTTCTCCTGGAGACCTCTGGACGGAATCTGTGATCTCATTTGATGAAGAAAAACCGATCATCGGGAAAGCAGCAGTGGGAAGACTCAGGAATAAACCTGATCATGTTATTTTTGATGCTAAACTTATGTATAACGAAGAACATCGAAAGAAAATAGTAAAGCAATCAATATGGCCTTTCAAATTCAATTTGAAAAAAAAACAGCCGCATTTGGGACCAATGACTTATGAAGGATTTCAAGACTTCTCACTTTCGGAAATTAATAAAGTCTTCTTAGAACAGATGGTAGAAGCGGTAAGTGAATATCAAGAGGGATTTCATAATGGAGAATCTGTGAAAAAGGCAGTCATCACAGTTCCAAGATATTTTGAAAGAAATGATACTTCGAGGTTCATGATCTCGTATGCTATTGAAGCAGCGAAATTAGCTAACATTGAAATAATTGACATTATCGAAGAAACTCATGCTGATCTCCTCTACTATTTTTCTCATGAGAAATATGCTGAAAAGATCAAACCTGATATGAGAGTTGCCGTCTTGGATATTGGAGGAGGAACTTGTGTTTGCAGAGTTTACACAATTTCGGAACACGAAGGAAAAATATATGCAACTTGTACGAGAGACTCGTCCGAATATGATGATATTGATTCTAAATATTCCGGAAGGAGTATTGATGATATAATTATTAAAAAATTAGAAGAATCAATTCCAGAAAATTTAAGGAAGAATGTGAAACTGAGAACATTGGAAGAGGCAAAGAAAATCAAATGTCGTTTGTCTGTGGAGGAGAAAACTGAGTGAGTTTTTATTTTGATTAGTAATGAAATCTTATGTTTCAGATTCGACTTGTCGGAAATTCATACACGTCTTGAGAGAGTAGTCAACTTCACGAAGGAGTGGTTTGAAGGGGAATTACGTACTCATTTTAAAGATGAATTAAAGTTCGATACATTCAAATACTGTCCAATCCCGACTCAAAAAGGGATTCGATGTGAAAGAAAAAAGGAATCTTCTGAACTGGAGCCTCCATTCAATGATGTCGACATTGTATTCTTAGCTGGAGGGACATGTAGAATCCCTTTTGTTAGGAAATGGATTGGAGCACAATTCCCCAATGCAAATATTATTATGGATGGAGAATTAGAAATCATCACAGCCACTGGAGCTGCCATCCACGCTCTTCAAGTTCTCAGTGGAGAAGTCCAGCCTTATATTAAAATTATTGAGCAAAGCAGCAATCTGAATGAAAAATGTGTGGGTGATCGAAGTAAAGTCAATACTCCTCATCAGTCAGAAGTCGCCAAAGATGAAGAAATGGAAGTTGATACTCATGAAATTAGTTCACAATCCCAATCAGAAACTGAATCACATATCCAGAGTTTTGAAAAGGAAGACAACAAGGATTGTTGTCCAAGTGCTGAAAAAGAAACTGTGATTGAAGACAAACTAACAGTCAATATTTCTGAAAGAAACCAACAACATCGCGAAACCTCTCCAGACTCATCTCAAGGAGAAGTACGTTCTAAAAAAAAGTTTTTGCTCCCGTAATTGAAAGGTATTTACAAAACAAAATAAAAACTCTATATCTTTAAAATTCTTTAATGGAAGTTATTCCTCTATAACAACGACTTTCTACCAATTCTTTATAAAGATTAAGTTGCTTCATTATCAGCTAAATATATCTATTTTATTCCACAGTAAATTCATGAAAGATTTCAAATAAAGATATGAATTGCCGACAGTTTCCATTCTGATCATGATAATCTGAAATTTTCGATGATATTCTTTTCGAAAGATGTGCATAACAGCAAATATTCACTATTTACTATATAAACCTCCTAGTTGTATTTTCCTTTATGAACGTAAACTTTTAAAAATACAAAATACCTTTTTATATCCTATGAAGATTCTTCAGTTATGGCAGCAACAATTTCTTTTTAGAAGACAATTCTACTTGAGATGAGTCTGGATCTGTTTTTCTATGGTGTCGTTTTCTTCCAGAATTATTGACTGTTTGGTTACTTTTCACTACAGCTTCTTTATTAGAAATTGAACTATTACCGGGAATATCGTTATCATTTTTAACAATCTTGGTAGGTAATTCAGTCTCTGATTGTGGATGATTTCTGTGAGTATCAGCTTCCATTTCTTTATCTTTGACGACTTCTGACTGACGAGGAGTATTGACCTCGCTTCGATCAGTCATAGCTTCTTCATTAATTTTAATGTACGGTTCAACTTCTCCACTGAGAACTTGAAGAGCGTGGATG
>VOSG01000796.1:0-10391 GCA_009761265.1 Halicephalobus sp. NKZ332 | reverse complement strand
TAATCTACGCAGTCTTCAGTGAATCTGAAAACTATGAGCAAGAGAAGGAAAAAGATGACAGAAAACTGGCTTCCACTTCTCGTCGCTGATATGTATATATTCATTTGGGCTCTTTCTCAATAGATCAGAATGAATATGATATGTTGATTATATAATTATTTTTTATAGCTTTTCGAAGATAATGTTTACATATGCTGATTGATAAATATAATATAATGCATCAGTGTATTGAAATGGTTTGAATGTATTAAAATTAATTGTTTTCCACAAATTAATATATTTATATATTGTTTCTCACACAAACATATACTAACATAATGTATCAATACACAATTTCAAATAAATTGTCAGTGTACCAAGGCTCTTATGTTCTTAAATGATACGAGATAGTGTTCCAGTTCTTCTTTCTCTTAATTAGTTGAAAATAGACAAAGTATGGAGAGGTCCAAAGGAACAAAGCATGGTCCTGAAATCTTCCAAAAGGTTTATTTTTGGAATGTGTGTATGTAGATTAATGGATAAAGAGATATTGATGAATGATGTTTGCAAGAAGCTCCTTCTCACAGTTACTGTAATAAAAGGAAATTGTGCGTTACTTGTGGAGAACATTCTGCCGGCTATGTCACGAGAAACAGGAAAGAACAATATCTTGATAATAAATTTGATAAGCATCCACTCGGATGGTTAAATATTTCGATAGAGAAAGTTGAGAATTTAAAAAATAAAAACAAAGAAGGGATGGAAAAACCCTCAGACCAAGTTGTGTAAATTTTCGAAAGATCATAATCAAAGTAGATGTAAATAGATCTTTAATTCAGTTACCTTAAAGCCATCAGAAACTGATAAATCATCAAACCAACTTAGAGAAATCAACAAGAAATACCGAAGGATTACAGAGATCATTCGGAATTTCGTTGATGAAATATTTTCGTGAATATTTCTTTCTAAAATACAGTCGAATTAATTAGAGGTGATGGAACTGATAGAATTGTTTGGACAGAGATTTTTCAAGTTTTATACCAATGCTTTTGTTCAGAGGAACTAATGTGATGCAGATTCAGGTTTATTGCTTGGGGTACAGATACTGCTATTCATCCGAATCCGAAGTTATTGAGAGTAAATATTCAAATCATGTATAATTTTAAACTAAAATACCAAGTGAAGATGATAGAATATCTTCAGAGAGTTCTTGATCGAGCTATTTCGAGGATACTACGAAAGTTTCTGAAACAGGAAAGATCAAAGGACAGGAAAATTTATTTGAACTTGGATCCAGTTGACCGTAACTTGTTTCCGAACATATTGTCCTGTGAGTTTTCTTCGTTTCTAGTATGCTTCCACTTTGAGGTTTCCAGAGAAATTCACAGTCCGAGAAAGTCTCTAAGGACTTTTCTGACATTGTAGGCCAAAATACCCTTTTTAAAGAGTTAAAAAAATTAATTCCGAACAGATGTCTACTTCATAAAAAATTTCGATGAAGATCCAGTCGACATAAAAAACCCATTGTGTATTCTTTTATTGTTTAAAATCTCAAAACTAAAAAAATAAGAATTCTCTTTCGACTATTCCATTTCAAAACAGCGCAGATTCCAGAATCCCTCTGTGATACAAGATTCCAAAAATCAAATTTCCCCTTTTTGGCAAATTCATTAGGTTTTAGTTTTCTGATTCCTTCGCGGAAAATCACTATTTTCGGCTTTCATCTTATTCATCATGATCAATTCAAAATACATTTTGTCCATGAAAAGCCAGTCATTCTTACTTCACTGATTAAAACTCTTTGCGGGAAAAAAGACCGCTTTCGAAATTCCTTTGATCTATTGTCCCCAACGAAAGCAATCTCAACTCAATTCCCCAGACGCCGACCTTTCCTTTATTGTTCCCGAGATTCCCACTCCACAGATGATTGCACTTGGTTGCTTTACAGAATCCAAGAAGCTTCCGGAGGTGAGAAAATCTTTTTCATGGATGAAAAGTCAGACAGGAAATTTATCTTGCCCCATGCTTAATTTGTGAAAAAAACTGACTTTATCGTCGAATGAGTCTATCCCATTTATGGGTTTATGGGGTTCTTGCGGGAAAGCAGGTTGCATGTTAGATGAGATTGACATCTCCCCGTTTATTGACTTCGTTCCCTTCTCGTATACCTGTCTTGGCAAATCTCATTTTACTAAATTGCATTTTGGATCGTAAAAGGCTTCCAGCCAAGTGCAGTCATGCTTGGATGAAGGAGAGGAAGTTGACGTACTGTAGGTGGAATCTGGGCAAATCCGAAATCCGAAAAAGCAATATCCACATAAAAATTACAATATCTTTGGCGTTGTGCCATGGACTTTGGGAAATATCCTATTCTGACGTTGTGTGGGGACATGCCAAATCGTTATTTGTGTTGTATTTTTAAACAAAAACTAATTTACTGACATTCAAATTGAATTTACAATGAAAGATTGATTACAACAATATTTTATAGCTGTAAGAAACTCTTGTGTCGGTTAGTATTCCATTCCAAACATCAAGATATGTAGAATTTCTTAAACTCGAAATGAATCTACTTATCAATAAACAACTTCTATAAAACATGGATAATTTTACAAAACACCATCGTCCGGTATTCTGTTCCGAAAGCCGAAATGCATTGAATATCTCATTTCTGGGTTTCTCGATTCAAGGAGAAGATACCCATTCACCTATAAGCCACCCAAGTTCTCGATTAAGAGGTCAATTGACAGCTTCAGATGAGCTTCTGTAAATAGAAGGAATCGGAAGGAACAACAAATGAGCTTTCCATTGTCCGCTCGGCATTGTCCCCAAATCTGACAGCTAGAAGAAACAATAACAATTGGCGCAAATCCCGTCACCAAGGACTTGACGCAAATACCTTCGGTCACCAGATTTACCTTATTTAGGAAATTTGCACCTGTTCATGTTTGAGAAAAGTAGATGTTTTCTCTTTCTTGCAAGAAAAGTGGAATTCAGATGTCCCCGGAAGAGTCAATGGAAACTGGGGGCAAATAAAGGAATCTTGTTGAAGACCCGAAATGGAAAGTTTTCAGACAATGGAGGAAACTGAACAGTTGACAGTTGCGCAGAGATCTTGTTTGCTCAAGAGTTGATTCGCTCCAGGATGGAGAGTATCTATTAAAAACCATCCAGAGATCTGTCTTTCTCAATAACATCATTTGATGAAAGGTCGGGATGCAAGGGAATATTGACTTCTGAAAACTAAAATAAAAACAAGGTACACTGTGGCGTCGGGAATAAGACGCCAAACAATACTAGTTTTTGATCTTGTAGAATAAAATAAAATAATATTTTAGCGTCAGGAACAGCGGCAAATGATGTAATCATTTCAATTTCTTGGGAAAAGCTGGAAATAGTTTTTAAGATATTTATTTCAGATTTTCGCACCACCTATAATCCTTATTACTGTAGTTTTACAGATAAAAACCATTTTACATTTATCCTATTCACAAATATACAGGAAATTTCAAACATAATTCTGTCATTTGTGCAGAAATGCAAACTACCGTAATTTTCAAATTCTAGAAAACCAACTAAAATTGGAGGGAATACACTATAAAGCTCCCAGCACGAAAAAAGTACAAAAATTTTATTTACCCAAAGCAGGTATGAATTGCGTCTGATGGCTTCCATGTGTAGACCGTGGGAACTTCAGCAAGATGAAAAATTTTAGTTTATTAATTTATTGATTAAAAAGATTCCTTTACGAAACTCCATTTTATCATATTTTAGAGGACGAAATCCAATTTCCAAAGTGCATCTGCATTGTCTCCCATTTTATGATTCTGAATTTCTAAAGAGTCAATCTCGAGGTATAGCAGAAGCTGGCAAGACGTCTGCCGCTCCTCCTTCCTTCTTTGAAGAAGGCTGGCTTGAAGAAGGCTGGCGGCTGTTCTCGCGAGATGCTGCGCAGTCAAGACTGCTCTCACTTTCCAGTTCGTCCCGCGTGCTCTCTTGACTAAGGTGAGTCTTGGGCTTACGGTAAAGCGACTTTCATGAGAGACTCTTCCCGATGACAGATTCTTTCTTTGTTTTTTTGTTCGTTCCGATTTTTGGAAACTGTCAATTATTCAATTAAAAACATTCATGGAGAAGAGTGATAGAAGATTTCATTTGTCCCAAAATGTCCATTTTCGAGGATACACATGTTTATGAAACGCATTCTCTGCGTTCCTTTCCCCTTTTTGGCTTTTGTAACATGTTGATATAGTGGATTTTGTACTTTCATGCAGCTACAGTACCTTCTTTTGAAGAAGAGCCTTGCATGATTCCCCGCTCTTCTTTCTTTACTCTTTTCATGTTTGCCCAATTCACTTCTCCTAGTTCAAGGAAAACTGTCAATCAAGAAGTTCTACTTTTTCGTGGAAAAACTACCTTTAGTTATATCATAAATTTATAGGATGTCCATCGACGGCGACTTCCTCAGATCCGTTGAAGTCCGCTCTGACGACGAAGACGGCTCCCTCGCCGCTCTCTTCTGCAAGACGGCCCTTGCCCCCGGGCACATTGTCGGGGTGATCGATAAGGTAGGTGAACACTCTTTAAATATTCATCCAGAAAATCCGGACGAACCTCAAACAATGAATACAAGATTGGGGATTCTTATAAATTTTGGATTAATACTTTTTTGACACTTGATCCCTCCAAATAAGGTTATCCTTGGTTGTTAGCCAAAATGAAACAGGTGGGACCCGTCTTGACCTTGCGCTTCCTGATTGACTCTCGGTTCCATTTTGACAACCACTCATGTCTTGGAACAACAATATGGCAGCGGCCTTCTTTCCGGTTCTGGAAGACAATGTATCCGAGAACATGAATGCAAACAGAAAACCTCCTTGCCATTTAGTGTTTTCACTTTTGTAGTACGGTAAGCCCGCAGGTGGGGCATCATGTCCCAGGTAATCACATTTTGTTATTCTGCGAATTTGGAATCTTGTCTCTATGGAAACCAACTTTGTTAACTGGTTCCTGGAGAGGTGGAAGAAGTTCTTGCTTACTGTAGGAGGAGAGACCCAGTCTCGGGGAAATTAACGATAATCTTGTCCCAAATCGAAAAACATTGCGGCATGCGAAACACAACACTAAGACGTTTTTCTATTTTGGGAATATAATACCAGAGGTTGAAAATTGAATAAGGAGTGTTGTGGGAGGGAGATATTGTCACTCAGACAGTATTTATTGGGGATGACGACACTGGGGAGCGAAACGCCAAGATTTAATTCGGTAAAAAATATTTCCACCTGCTTTCTTTTTCTTTAAACCCGAAATAATCTTGGAAATGCTATAGCGAAATTTCCCAAAGTTAAATATGAAAGAAATCCAATTTCAAGAATTTCGTCCTAGGACTATAAATTGATTTGCCCGGCTCTTGTCGCACTGTAGATTTGTTTTTCCAGTAGGGATTCTGGAAAGAGTTTATCTAATTAAATCCACCGTTTTGCTGCAAAATAACATGGATCGCAATTTGGAGAACAATAAAAACTTTTTGACATTTGGCTCAGTTTCAACAAGTGGAACCCATCTGACAAGTCCATTGTCCCAGATTGACTTTGCTGTCATTGTCGGTCGCGCATTGTTGCAAATTGAAGACTGCGAAGATGTCGGAAATTCATGTTTGCTAACGCGGCCATATCTCAAGAGTGAAGGCAATCCGATTCATGAAAATCAATTAACGGATCCATCTCAGGTAATTTTACATCTGTTGCGAAAAAATTCCCATTAGAACATTCCCAAATACCACTTTTCCACGGAGGCATTGCTCCAAGCGTGATTCAGTGCAATACCGTAATCTCTTCATTTGTGGTTCATCGGTGACTGGCTTGTGCGAGAGGTCTCTTCTGCCGGTCTCGCATGTTCCCTCTCCACCAACCAGCTAGCTGGCAAAAGTCATCCTTGACGCTCAAGTGGGGATCGTTTTATTCATTTTGTTTGACTGCGGATTTCTTCCCAATTGGAAAAGGTGAAAACAAAAGCTATCACGCAAAACTACGAATTTAGTCACTAGCTTGGGAAAATGGTAATTTTCGGATTTGTTCAATTGCGCATTTTGCCAAATCCATCTCGAAAGATGATTCCAAATTAATTTTTACAGTACAGGTGCAGTTAATTGAGTAGCCATATGGACTGGCTTGGATTACCGCATCTGAGGACAAAAGTAGAGATGAGTAAGATTGGTTTTTCGAAGGCGCCCGGGAAATCAATTTTCGTCTGAAACCTCTTGAACCACAAAGTTTGTGGAAATTACTGAGCAATTTTTAAGAACTGCAGTTCATAAACAACTTTTAAGAAGTTTGATTCATAAACAATTTTGGAGATTTTGATTCAATAACTTCCGTCCGAGGGCCCTGGATATTTTCTCACTCTCCTCCAGAAAACCATTTCCTCGAGCTATCGGGGAACCCCAAACTCTTCCTCTCTCATTCTTCCAAAAATAATTTCTGACGGAGAATCTCCTTCGGAAGTCGTCAAAACCCAAAAAGCTTTCAACAAAAGCTTTGGTGAATCCCGCGGCTTCGTAATTGCGTTCTTTGCTTGCTTCAGTGCATCTTCTTTGGCCCACCTGAAGATGGATGGACCGCTTTCCGTTTCCGGTAATTCGCCTTTTGTCCTCCTTGCCTTCCAAAATTGCGACAACCGGGATACGCAAAAACAAACAGGAGACGTTTAGGGAAGAGTTTATGGAGGATTGTAAAGTGGACAGCGTCTTGAGGGGAAGCTTACAGCTAGGGATGGAAAATTAGGAAAAATCAAAAGTAAGAAATTCACGAAACAATTTGAAACAAAAGGTGAGTTTCCGGAATTGTCTCAAAGGGAAAATTACTCGTTTGAAATTTTTGGTCCCAAAAAGAAGTCTTAAAATTAATTTCGCGAGGGAGTTTTCCCGGCAATTTCGGGAGGGAAATGTGTACGCTGAAGTTTTCAGAAGTAGTTGCGAAAGAGGATTTGTGACTTTTCTGGGAACATTTGATCCCTCCAAAACCACCTTCATATTTGGAATCCATTAACCTCCATCAGAACCCACTTTTCGATCACTCGAAAAACAAACAAAACTAATCCAATCAACAGTAGAGATTCCAAAAAAGAAACAATACGGAAAGTCGGTCGGAAAAGACTCCACTTGACAGTTTTTTGGAAACAGTTTCGGCACTTGTCCAGTTAATGCCACTTGAGAACCCGGAACCCCAAAATTCGAGAACTCGAGAATTCGGCACCGCTTTGATTACTCATCCCGGTAATTCGCAAGTTACGCAGGTGGTATATTTGTTTCAAAGGTCTTAGCTATTTGGAAATTACTTTAGCTTTCCTTTTGAGACCCAAAAATTGGGGATTTCAACATTTACGAAAGTTGACGTTTTCAAAGTAGAATTTTGAGACATGTTATTTCACGATTACGATTTCATAATTAGTGAGTAGATCTGCAAAAAATACGAGAGTACAGAAAAAAACTAGTTGGATTCCGGCGCGGAAATTGTTAATATCTGGAAAATATAATTTTCAGTTTTATTTACTTTAATCCTGATTTTAAACTTTGTCAGGATTTTTTTCCCGTTTTTTTGGTCTCGAGAAAAACTTTCGTTACTTAGTTTTGTTGATCAAATTGTCTTCCTCCTTTGACTCTTACAGTAAACCTCTTAATTTTTGTCATCAATTTCTTCCAACACTTTTAAAAGTTACCTTCTACCACGACTTTACTATGCATATTTCTCTACTCATCAGGTCTTCCAAAATCTTTACTTCCATTCAAAATTTCATAATTCCCGTCACCGCAAATCCCTGTATATTTAAAATGCATAGCCCCGTACCTGAAGATGAAACAGAATAATCCAGAAGAGAAATGGAAGCCTTCTCCATTTCCGAAAAGAGTATTTATGAGGCTTGTTTGGAGGGAGAGAAGCAGCCCGAGGGAAGCTGCTAATGATAATTGCATAGTGCAGCGACCACCTGAGATTGGCACTGCCTTGATGAAGACTCTTGTTAGGCTTCCTCCTGAACAAGTAGCTTCTTCATCACGCCGTGGTAATTCTAGTTTTGGTTTGAAATGGGTAGGACTGAAAATGATAGTTTCTGAAGAGTAGATTACTGAGTTTCAGAAAGTAAATTTTATTTAATTTGCGAGAAATCAAAAAGAATGAAACACCAATTGCGCGGGAAAACGAGTTCAAAATTCCTATTTTCCAAGGTGTTATTGTCTGCCGTTGCCCACGTATTATTTTTGACTGTTTTTCTCCAAATATTTTAATTAAATGAGTTTGGCAGGGTTCCTGAATGTCTATTTTGTGTAAAGATTTTGAAATAACTTCTTCTTGCATGTTGTCCGCACATTGTGGTCCTAACATTTTTATTAATTAAGATGTTTCAAAATTCAATGGAGATTCTTGAAACAAATATAAATCAAAAATTCTCGTAGTTTCTAGAATATTCTAAAAATTCGTCTGGAGACAATGTCAGAGAAAAAGCTATTTCTATTTTCATATTATATGTTATATCTTCAAAAAAAGGTCTAAATTTCGGGTTCTTGGATTTCATGGAACATTCCAAGAATCTCCATCGAGACATTTTCGGAAGACATTTATTTTCGATTTCTACGACATTGATTTCCATTGTTTACATGATAACTCCCCAACTAGCTACCTCATTTTTCCCATGTCGGCACAGCTTCTCTGAACAAAAACACGACCTTTGAGTCCAAATGTTTCGTTCTTGCATGAAAGAAGCTGAAACTCTTCTTTCTGAAAAGCAGTCTGGAAGAAAACAAAAAAGGATGTGCCGCTTTCTTTCTGACACACCTTTGGCAAAAGGTGAAGAGGAATTATTATTGGCCCGATGTCGAAACGATATCTTTGGTCACGCCATGAGAGTGCCACTTTTCGTCTTGAGAGAGGCTTTGTAACCAGTCATCTTCCTGGAATTGATTTTTGGATAAGGGGTTTAAGTTGGACAGAAAGGAGAAAAGTTTGTTTTCTTTGAGAATCCGAATTCAAAAAATATTTTCTTGGTGAGACCGGGATTGTCTGAAGAAACCTAATTCAAAGAGGGTTAATTTTCTAAAGGTTACTGTAGTTTCGACTTTGATTACCAAGTCTGTAGTTTTCGTGTCGAAACCTCAATTGGATTACTGTATTCACTCTGGGGAGGTCAAGTCCGTGGTAATTGCATTTTACTTTCCGTGTCGAGATATATTTTCTGAATTTTTCTAAAACAATTTTCATGTAGAGATCTCAATTACATTTATTGAATAAATAATATTTAATTTATTTTATTATTTTAATGGTTTTTTATTTATTAATGGTGGTTTTTAGGAAAGCGAAGATAATGACCAAAATGCCCTATTGTTATTGAGCCTGATTCGCCCGCAAAAGGAAGGCCCAGAGGAAGCAATTAACATTACTGTTCGGCGCATCGAATCCACGGTGAGTCTTTCCAATTTCATTCGGCGCTTCCTCATCTCTGGAAGCAACCACCGACTCATGATTAGAACCGTTGCTAAGACAATCGGAACCGGTGCCATAATAATTTGTTCCGTTAGGTGGGAAATTTTTCATCCAAAATATGCAACTAGTAATTTCGGATGAGAGTTGCTTGAAGGAGGATGGGAAGCTAGATAACCCATGTAAACTACAGTCGGAATATTACCCTGTAAGACCGATCAGGGAAATTTCGATTCTAAAAGTAAAATTACTTTTGCTAAAATTCATTCTTTGTCTTACATGGAGGGTATTTTTTCCGGGTTATTAAAATTGGATCCCTCTTTTGAAAACGGAGTTCAGTGGTTTTATTTGGAAAATTTACTTTTTTTACACCTGATTTACGAGTCATTACTTTATTGTTTTTATTTCGTCTCGAAAAGATTCTCACCTACAGTATCCCCGATAGATCAAAAGCCCCCCGCCGCTCCTCTTGAACTCCCTAGTTGCTCAATTTCGTGTTTGCAGATTTACGTCCAGACGGCACGAGCAGTCGAGCCTGAAGAGCGGCTCGTCAGCAACAAGTGGATAATCGGACCTGAGTCTGAGATGACCTCCGAGGCCGAACGGGAACGTCAGGATCAGGAGGAACGGGAGAGAATTCTGAGGCAGTTCAGAAAACGGAGATCTCTCAAGGTTTCGAAACCCGAAGTTCCTGTCTCCAAAGAAAACAAAGACGACGATGAGATTTCTGACAATAAAAAGTTGGTTCTACTTTTATTTTTGGCATTTCCAAATCTTCGTGCCGAGAAACATAACTTTTTAAGTTCACCATCTTTTTAAAATCATTTGACTAAATCGCCTCTCGTTACTTATTTCTTAAATTAAATTCATCAGTATTAAAGTTTATCTTTTAAATTTTTCTCATTTTTCCCGATGGCGATGAATCAAAATTTTCTTAATTAC
>VOSG01000795.1:0-10435 GCA_009761265.1 Halicephalobus sp. NKZ332 | reverse complement strand
CCGGATATCCTGGTCCTTTAGCTTCAGCAGTTTGTCCATGATATCATTGAGAAATCAGAGATCAGGAAAACGAGAAAATGAAAAAGGAGAAGCGCGAAATAATGAAGAAAGTCGATTTTCTTTCGCAATTTGATTTTCCCGCCAAATCCACGAAACGGAAAAGAAGGAATAATTGGCCAGAGATTGCGAAATTTTGATTCGAAAAAAAACAGATTCGGAACGAAAATGTTATTTTTCTTTTTTGAATACTTTTATTTACAGAGTGTTCCAAGAAATTGTTCGAGTAGAATTGTAAAAATTTTCTTATAAAAAAGGCGATTTTGGTATCGTTTGAAAGCCCTTTCTTTAGCAAATTGTTTGATACTAAAACCATCTTTGGAAGTTTGGAAAAAGTGAGTTTTTAATAACAACAAAAAAACACAAAGTAAAAATTCTACATCTTTAAAATTCTTTAATGGAAGCTATTCCTCTATAACAATGACTTTCTACCAATTCTTTATAAAGACTAAGTTACTTCATTATCAGCTAAATATATCTATTTTATTCCACAGTAAATTCATGAAAGATTTCAAATAAAGATATGAATTGCCGACAGTTTCCATTCTGATCATGATAGTCTGAAATTTTCGGTGATATTCTTTTCAAAAACTGTACACAACAGCAAATATTCACTATATTTTTTATATACAACTTCCCAGTTGTATTTTTCTTTATGAAGGTAAACTTTTAAAAATACAAAATCCTTATTTTATGTCCTATGAAGATTTTTCAGTTATGGCAGCAACAATTTCTCTTCAGAAGTAATTCCTCTTGAGATGGGTCTGGATCCGTTCTGCTATGGTGTCGTTGTCTTCCAGAATTATCGACTGTTTGGTTACTTTTCATCACAGCTTCTTTATTAGAAACTGAACAATCACCAAGAACATCGCTATCATTTTTAACAATCTTGGTACATAATTCAGTCTCTGATTGTGGATTAATTCTGTGAGTATCAACTTCCATTTCTTCATCTTTGACGACTTCTGACTGATGAGGAGTATTGATCTCGCTTCGATCAGTCATAGGTTTTCTATTCAGAGTGCTGCTTTCTTCATTAATTTTAATATAAGGCTGGACTTCTCCACTGAGAACTTGAAGAGCGTGGATGGCAGCTCCAGTGGCTGTGATTATCTCCAGCTGCTCTTTTATGATACTCTTTGCTTTTGGAAACATTCGTTTAGCCCATTCTTGAACAAAAGGGATTCTACATGTGCCTCCAGCTAAGAACACAAACTTCACATCATTGAATAGAAGATCTTTTTCAGCGGACTCATGTTTTCGTTTATATCGAAACCCCTTCTGAGTTGGAAGAGGATAGTATTCGAATATGTTGAACTTTAATTCATCTTTAAAAAGAGTACGTAATTCTCCTTCAAACCACTCCTTCGTGAACTCAGCTGTTCCCTCAAGACGTGAATGAATTTTCGACGAGTCGAATCTGAAATACACAGTTTTTTAATAATCAAAATAAGAACTCACTCAATGTGCTCCTCCACAGACAAACGACATTTGATTTTCTTGGCCTCTTCCAATGTTCTCAGTTTCACATTCTTCCTTAAACCCTCTGGAATTGATTCTTCTAATTTTTTAATAATTATATCATCAATACTCCTTCCGGAATATTTAGAATCAATGTCATCATATTTGGATGAGTCTCTCGTACAAGCTGCGTATCTGTTTCCTTTGTATTCCGAAATTGTATAAACTCTGCAAACACAAGTTCCTCCTCCAATATCCAAGACGGCAATGTTCATATCCGGTTTGATCATTTTAGAATATTCCTTATGAGAAAAATAGTAGAGGAGATCAGCATGAGTTTCTTCGATAATGTCAATGACTTCAATGTTGGCTAATTTCGCTGCTTCAATAGCATACGGAATCAACGGATTTACGTATTCTCCTCGCATATCATTCCAGGTATAATATCTCGGAACCGTGATAACTGCCTTTCTCACAGATTCTCCATTATGAAGTCCCTCTTGATATTCACTCGCTGCTTCTTTCATCTGTTCCAAAAAGATTTTATTAATATCTGGAAGAGAGAATTCTTTCAACTCTTTTGAAGTTTTTGTTTCTACATTTGGATGTTCTTCTTTTAAATTAAACTTAAAAGACCAGATTGATTGATCCAGTATTTTCTTCCTGTGCTCTTTGTTACATATAAGTTTAGCATCGAAAATAACATGATCAGGTTTCGTTTTGAGTCTCCTCACTGCTGCTCTTCCAATGATCGGTTTCTCTTGATCAAATGAGATCACTGATTCCGTCCAGAGGTCTCTAGGAGAAGATTTGTCGAAGGGAATAACTTGGATTTCTCTATTCCACGAAACAGCCAAGACAGATCTAGTTGTTCCGAGGTCGATTCCCATGATATCTGTTCTTGATTCATATTCCTTCACTAGTTTCGGAACATGGATAAAGCCCCAGTCTTCAATTGTGAAATTATCAGAGCTGCTGCTTTGGTCAAATGAAATGGTTTTAACAAACATAGAAACGTCTGGATCAGATACTAAATTTCTCGCAAGAAGCAGTGCTTCTTTTTTCCAATAATATATTTTCTTAATGAAATTAACACTTTTGAAACCATAATTGTACAATTCAGAGCCATACAACGAATCCACTTCCTCTTGACTCTCTTCAAAAACAAGATGAACTTGGTCCACTTTGAGACGAAACATCCTTGCAGCATACTCTAAATCAACACGTTTAGTGTATCCATGTTCTCTCTCATCCATCTCTTTCCATGTTACTCTTCCTTCCACTGCTTCTGTGCATTGATACAAGGTAATTACTTTTTTCCATTCAAAGAGAGAATATTTGTATTGAAGTAGAATAATCATCTCTCCAACAGAATATTCAACTTTCAACTCCAAATAACCATTAAAATACGGTCCGTCTTTTGTAGCAACATGAACTAGATCACCGTATTTCTCCAAAGTTTCTTGTTTGAACTCTTCCAAATGACCTGACCTTAAATAATTTTCAGCTACGACAATCTTCCCAACATCACCTCCATATTCAGTAATTAATTCATCAATAATTTCCTGGATAGATTTGTCCTCATAATAGGAATAATCATCCTCCTCCTTTGTTTTGACATCATAAATATTGACTTTGAATCTATAATCATCCTTAGTAATACCACAAGCAATAGGGTGTTGAATAGGTTTAATATAAGGCTGGACTTCTCCACTGAGAACTTGAAGAGCGTGGATGGCAGCTCCAGTGGCTGTGATGATTTCTAATTCTCCATCCATGATAATATTTGCATTGAGAAATTGCCTTCCAATCCATCTTTGAACAAAAGGGATTCTACATGTGCCTCCAGTTAAGAATACAATATCTATATTATTTAATGGAGAAAATGATTTCATATCTTTTGGTTGGTGTCTGCTTCGATACGACATCTGGTATGGGAGTGGATATTGCGTGAATGTCTCGTAGTATAATTTGTAATTCTTAAAATAACCTTCTAACTCTCCCTCAAACCATTCCCTCGTCAATTCAACAGTTCCTTCAAGAGATGGATCTATTTCCGACAAATGACACCTGAAACACATTTCTCATTGATTGGAATAAAAATGTCACTCACTCAGTCTTCTCCTTCGAAGAAAGCTCGTGTTTGATCTTCTTGGCTGCTTCTAGAGTTCTCAGTTTGAGATTACTTCCTGAGTCCTCTGGGATTGATTCTTCTAGTTTTCTCATAATTATATCGTCAATTCCTCTTCCAAGGTATTTGCAATCTTCATCAGCAAGTTCAAACACTTCTCCCACACATGTTGCATATCGTTTATTCTTGTATTCTGAAATTTTATAAACTCTACCACTGCAAGGCCTTCCTCCAATGTCGAAGATGGCGATTTTCTTTTTATCTTTCATCATTTCAGAATATTCCCCCTTAGAAAAGTAATAGAGGAGATCAGCATGCGTTTCTTCGATAATGTCAATCACTTCAATATTAGCCAACTTTGCTGTTTCAATAATATGGAGGATTATAGGAGATATGATATCATCTCTGTAAAAATACTCTGGAACAGTGATGACTGCCTTTTTCACAGATCCTCCATCATTGAATTCATTCTGATATTTACTCGCTGTTTCTTTCATCTGTTCTATGAAGATCTTGTTGATTTCTGCGAGAGAGAACGTCTTCAAACCCTCAGAGGTCATTGACTCCAAACATGGCTGTCCATCTTTGAACCTTAACTTGAAAGGCCATATTGACTGTTCTGATTTGTTCCAATAACAGAACTGACTCCAAAGAATTTTCATATCGAAAATAACACAATCAGGTTTCGTTCTGAGTCTCCCCACTGCTGCTTTCCCAATGATCGGTTTCTCTTCATCGAATGAGACCACAGATTCCGTCCAGAGGTCTCCAGGAGAAGACTCATCGAAGGGAATAACTTGGATTTGATTATTCCTCGAGACAGCCAAGACAGATCTAGTTGATCCGAGGTCGATTCCCATGATATCTGTTCTCGATTCATATTCCTTCACTAGTTTCGGGACATGGATAAAGCCCCAGTCTTCAATTGCGAAATCTTGAGGATTGTTGCTTTGGTCAGATGGAACGGTTTTAACAAGCATAGAAATGTCTGGATCGGAAATTAAATTTCTCGCAAGGAGCAGTGGTTCTCGGTAACTCCATTTAATGAAATTAATACTTTTGAAACCATAGTTGTACAATTCAGAGCCATACAATGAATCAACATTCTCTTGACTATCTCCAAAAACAAGATGAACTTGGTCCACTTTGAGACGGAACATCCTTGCAGCATACTCGAAATCAATACGTCCGGTGGATTCATAATCTCTTTTATCCATCCCTTTCCACCTTACTCTTCCTTTGATAGCTTTTGTGCATTGATACAAAGTGGTATTCCTATACTTCCTATACTCCTCATACTTCCCAATCAAAACAATGAGCTCTCCAACAGAATATTCAACTTTCAACTCCAAATAGTTATCAAAATCCAGTTCTTCTTTTGTAGTAACATGGACTAGATCACCGTGTTTCTCCAAATTTTCTTTTTTGAACTCTTCCAATTGATCTAATTCTAAGTCACTTTCATCTATGACAATCTTCCCAACATCACCTCCATATTTAGTAATTAATTCATCAATAACTTCCTGGATGGGTTTGTCCTTAGGTTGATAATAATAAGGCTCTTCCTTTGTTCTGGCATCATAAATGCGAACTTTGAATCCATCATAATACTTAGTAATATCACAAGCAATAGGGTGTTGAATAGGTTTAATATAAGGCTGGACTTCTCCACTGAGAACTTGAAGAGCGTGGATGGCAGATCCAGTGGCTGTGATTATCTCTAGCTGTTCTTTTATAATACTTTCTGCTTTTGGAAACATTCGTTTAACCCACTCTTGAACAAAAGGGATTCTAAATGTGCCTCCAGCTAAGAACACAAACTTCACATCATTGAATGGAGAAAAGGATCTCATTTCTAATTGTTCTCGTTTACATCGGGACTCCCTTTGAATTGGAAACGGATACTGTTCGAATGTCTCGTAGTATAATTTGTAATTCTTAAAATAATCTTCTAACTCTCCCTCAAACCATTCCCGCGTCAATTCAACAGCTCCTTCAAGAGATGGATCTATTTCCGACAAATGACACCTGAAACACATTTCTCATTGATTGGAATAAAAATGTCACTCACTCAGTCTTCTCCTTCGAAGAAAGCTCGTGTTTGATCTTCTTGGCTGCTTCTAGAGTTCTCAGTTTGAGATTACTTCTTGAGTCCTCTGGGATTGATTCCTCTAGTTTTCTCATAATTATATCGTCAATTCCTCTGCCAAGGTATTTGCACTCTTCATCACCAAGTTCAAACACTTCTCCCACACATGTTGCACATCTTTTGTTCTTGTATTCCAAAATTTCATAAATCCTACAACTGCAAGGTCCTCCTCCAATGTCGAAGATGACGATTTTCTTTTTATCTTTCATCATTTCAGAATATTCCTCATTAGACAAGTAATAGAGCAGATCAGCATGTGTTTCTTCAATGATGTCAATCACTTCAATGTTAGCCAGCTTTGCTGCTTCAATAATACTGGAGATTAAAGGATGCGGATATCTCAGTAATGAGTAGTATTGTGGAACAGTGATGACTGCCTTTTTCACAGATCCCCCATCATTGAATTCATGCTGATATTTACTCGCTGCTTCTTTCATCTGTTCCAAGAAGAGTTTGTTTATTTCTGCGAGAGAGAATGTCTTCAAACCCTCAGAGGTCATTGACTCCAAATATGGCTGTCCGTCTTTGAACCTTAAATTGAAGGGCCATATTGACTGTTCTGATTTGTTCCAATAATGGAACTGACTCCAAAGAAGTTTCATATCGAAAATAACACAATCAGGTTTCGTTCTGAGTCTCCTCACTGCTGCTTTCCCAATGATTGGTTTCTTTCCATCAAATGAGACCACAGACTCCGTCCAGAGGTCTCCAGGAGAAGACTCATCGAAGGGAACAACTTGGGTTTCTCTCTTCCTGGAAACAACCAAGACAGATCTAGTTGATCCGAGGTCGATTCCCATGATATCTGTTCTTGGTTCATATTCCTTCACTAGTTTCGGGACATGGATAAAGCCCCAGTCTTGAATTGTGAAATTATGAAAGCTGCTGCTTCGGTCAGCTGAAATGGTTTTAACCAACACGGGAAAATTTGGATCAGAAATCAAGCATCTTGCAATGGTTAATGTTACTTCTTTTTCCTTCCATTCGTTATCTACCTCCTTTAAGAAATTAATAGTTTTGAAAGCATGTTTGTACAATTCAGAACCATACAACGAATCAATTACTTCTTGACTATCTCCAAATACAAGATGAACTTGGTCCACTTTGAGACGGAACATCCTTGCAGCATACTCTAAATCAACACGTCCAGTGGATCCATGTTCTCTCTTATCCATCTCTTCCCATGTTACTCTTCCTTCCACAACTTCTTTATATTGATACAGAGTAATGGTACTGTACTGAATGGAAACAATGAACTCTCCAACAGAATATTCAACTTTGTATTCCAAATAATATTCAAAATCCAGTTCCTCTTTTGTAGCAGCATGGACTAGATCACCGTATTTCTCCAAAGTTTCTTTTTTTAACTCTTCCAATTGATCTGATTTTAAACAACTTTCATCTACGACAATCTTCCCAACATCACCTCCATATTCAGTAATTAATTCATCAACAATTTCCTGGATGGATTTGTCCTTAGGTCGGGAATAATAATACTTTTTCTTTGTTCTGACGTCATAAATATTGACTTTGAATTCATAATGATTCTTAGTAATACCACAAGCAATAGGGTGTTGAATAGGTTTAATATAAGACTGGACTTCTCTACTGAGAACTTGGAGAGCGTGGATGGCAGCTCCAGTGGCTGTGATGATTTCTAATTTCTCCTCTTTGACAATATTTGCATTGGAGAATTGTGTTCCAATCCATCTTTGAACAAAAGGGATTCTACATGCGCCTCCAGATAAGAACACAGCCTCTATATCATTTAATGGAGAAAATGATTTCATATCTTTTGGTTGGTGTCTGCTTCGATACGACATCTGGTATGGGAGTGAATATTGTTTGAATTTATCGTAGTATAATTTGTAATTCTTAAAATAATCTTCTAACTCTCCCTCAAACCATTCCCGCGTCAATTCAACAGCTCCTTCAAGAGATGAATCGATCTCTGACAAATGACACCTGAAACACATTTCTCATTAATTGGAATAAACTGTCACTCACTCAGTCTTCTCCTTCGAAGAAAGCTCGTGTTTGATCTTCTTGGCTGCTTCTAGAGTTCTCAGTTTGAGATTACTTCTTGAGTCCTCTGGGATTGATTCTTCTAGTTTTCTCATAATTATATCGTTAATCCCTCTCCCAAGGTATTTGCACTCTTCATCAGCAAGTTCAAACACTTCTCCCACACATGTTGCATATCTTTTGCCCTTGTATTGTGTAATTTCGTAAATTCTACAATTGCAAGGCCTTCCTCCAATGTCGAAGATGGCGATTTTCTTTTTATCTTTAATCATTTCAGAATATTCCTCATTAGACAAGTAATAGAGGAGGTTAGCATGAGTTTCTTCGATAATGTCAATCACTTCAATATTAGCCAACTTTGCTGTTTCAATAATATGGAGGATTATAGGAGATATGATATCATCTCTGTAAAAATACTCTGGAACAGTGATGACTGCCTTTTTCACAGATCCTCCATCATTGAATTCATGCTGATATTTACTTGCTGTTTCTTTCATCTGTTCTATGAAGATTTTGTTGATTTCTGCGAGAGAGAATGTCTTCAGTCCCTCAGAGGTCATTGATTCCAAACATGGCTGTCCATCTTTGAACCTTAACTTGAAAGGCCATATTGACTGTTCTGATTTGTTCCAATAATGGAACTGACTCCAAAGAAGTTTCATATCGAAGATAACACAATCAGGTTTCGTTCTGAGTCTCCCCACTGCTGCTTTCCCAATGATCGGTTTCTCTTCATCGAATGAGACCACAGATTCCGTCCAGAGGTCTCCAGGAGAAGACTCATCGAAGGGAATAACTTGGATTTGATTATTCCTCGAGACAGCCAAGACAGATCTAGTTGATCCGAGGTCGATTCCCATGATATCTGTTCTCGATTCATATTCCTTCACTAGTTTCGGGACATGGATAAAGCCCCAGTCTTCAATTGCGAAATCTTGAGGATTGTTGCTTCGGTCAGATGAAATGGTTTTAACCAATATAGAAACGTCTTGATCGAAAATTAAATGTCTTGAAAGGAGCAGTGCTTCTTTTTTCCAATCAGATATTTCCTTAATGAAATTAATACTTTTGAAATCATATTTGTACAATTCAGAGCCATAAAATGAATTAACCTCCTCTTGACTCTCTTCAAAAACAAGATGAACTTGGTCCACTTTGAGACGGAACATCCTTGCAGCATACTCTAAATCAACACGTTTAGTGAATCCATGTTCTCTCTTATCCATCTCTTCCCATGTTACTCTTCCTTCCACAACTTCTTTATATTGATACAGAGTAATGGTACTGTACTGAATGGAAACAATGAACTCTCCAACAGAATATTCAACGTTTAATTCCAAATAATGATTATAATCCAGTTCCTCTTTTGTAGCAACATGGACTAGATCACCGTATTTCTCCGCAATTCCTTTTTTGGATTCTTCCAATTGATCTGACTTTAAACAACTTTCATCTACGACAATCTTCCCAATATCATCTCCATATTTAGTAATTAATTCATCAATAATTTCCTGAATGGGTTTGTCCTTAGATTGAGAATAATTATTTTCCTTCTTTGTTCTGACATCATAAATACTGACTTTGAATCCATCATCATTCTTAGTAATACCACAAGCAATAGACATTTCTCCACAGAAAAAAGTTCCAACTAATAATTTTTCTATCGAGTATCAACAAATATTCCGTATATTGATAACGCACAAATCGATTTCATTTATGGTTGAACCTTTTTTCACTCCATTCCTTCCTCCTCTTTTACGTCTTTCTCTTACTATTAAGTGCTTATAACTTGAGTATGATGAAATAAAATATTTAATTGTTATTATTCAAGTATTGGATCTTGTAAAACGAAGTTTATTGATTTTTCATTTACAATCCAATAGATGTAAATACAATATCGGAGTCTACGTGATGATTTTAAATAAAATTAACACGAAATCTAGAATCTGAAAACTTCAATTTCAATAGAAAAATTTTACCAAACTTTGCATGAAAATTCATTTGAACACACTTGCAACTGAAATGATTTTTCTTTTCTTGTTCGCACAAATACCAAACAACAATCCATGCCTTCTGTTCTGGAAGGTAATTCATTTCTGCAAAGCAATCAGTTAAATCAAGAAAACAAAAACACAAAATAAAAACTCACATCTGAAGATGATTTAAACAGTAATTAATTGCCAAGTTACGGTCATTTGTTACTTTTTGGTTGAAATTTTGTTTTTTTGTTGTTATTAAAAACTCACTTTTTTCAAAATTCCAAAGATAGTTTTAGTATCAAACAATTTGCTAAAGAAAGGGCTTTCAAACGATATCAAAATCGCTTTTTAAATCACCTTTTTTATAAGAAAATTTTTACAATTCTACTCGGGCGATTTCTTGGAACACCCTGTATTTTCTCTTCGAATCCAAGAAATGGGAAAAAGGGAATAACTGTACAAGGATTATGAGATTTCGATTTGAAAAATAATAGATTTCGAGATGAAAGTTCGAATTTCAGATTTTTGTGTCGAAATGTTCACAATTTTATTTATTTTTAAATTCATTGATATGTACATTTCAAAAAACCCCGTTGCAATGAAAAGCTGAACTAAATGCCCTTATCGAAGGTC
>VOSG01000794.1:0-10472 GCA_009761265.1 Halicephalobus sp. NKZ332 | reverse complement strand
AAAAAACAAGGTTCAGAAAAAACGATGTTTATGGCCTGAAAACGAGGCATAATTGCTTGCAGCTGTCACCACTTTAACATAACCATCAAAATCTGAGTTCTTTCTATAATAAGACAACCATCAAAATTTGAGTTTTTTTTCTAAAATAAAATAACCATTAAAATTTGAATTTTTGCAGTCGTTAAAATTTAATTTTATGGGACTCACCAATCCGCCATGTTTTTCACAAAGATTGACAATCCCTTGATCATTGCTTCCATCAACCCTGGCACTATATAAGCAATCCGGGGAGACTTTCGAAAGTCTAGCATGGGTGCTGTTTTCCGAATCCATATACTGGATCAAAGGGATGACTTGTCCGTTTTCGATTTCGTGATCTTTCTTAGATGTCGGCTTAGCTATTTGTTTCCATCTTTCGAAATGCACCTTCAGTTCTTTTTCTTCCGTCAATTCTTCTGCTTGGTGATTCACGAAATCTGATTTCAACCGAAAAGTACAGTAATTTCCACATTGTTTGGCCAAGCCAATCACCTGGGCCGAATTTTGCGAATCCGGATTTCGTTCATCTTCCAGATCGTTCCCGGAATTCCTTTTTTGTCTTCCTCTCCGAATTTCGTGAGTATTTAAGTGAAAGACCTTTCCATCTTTGATTCCTGCTCCTAAAAAGCTTTTTCATAATTCCTTGACTTTTCAAAATTGCTTCATTTGTCGGCATTTTTGGTGACCTAGATATTCTTTCAAAAAATCCCTAGGTGGTCAGTTGTGTTTTTTAATGAAAACAATGACTTGGATCCAAAAGAAAACCGTCGTTTCTATTTTGAAACTGAGCTCGGTTATTCTCGGCATCTCCACTCCAGATAAATAAAACCCAAACCACATAGTTGGCGTTGACGACAATCGAAAGGACTCGGTACTCGACATTCCCTTCCCCAATCTCGATAATGTTGCGTCTGCTTGCGTTTCCTTCCCGACTTCACCTTAACAGAAAAGAGGCAAGGTTTAACGACGAGCTAGGTTTTGGCAGACTTCCCACTTACGCACTGGCCAATGGGCTTTTGCATTCTTTTCTTTTGCGCACAAAAACTAACCCCACTAAGCTCCGGTGTTTGTCAACTACTTAAATACTCGCTCACTCTGGACATAGAGGTTAAACGTTGATCTAGATGTCGTCAAGGCGAGGTGGTATTCACGTACTGGGGACCGGTCCGGGTCGAGTGCCATCCTTCTTTGATAGACCCGCACTATCGACCCGATACTGGAGAAAGCAAATTTTCGACGAAAAAACACAAACAAAACGAAATGATGACTTTTACGGATTAATCAATATTAGAAAAACCAGCAATCAATGTTGACGAATTTCTAAAGTTCGAAAACCTCTTGAAAATTACTTCGAAAAAATTTAGATCAAAGTTGCTTCAAATCTTGTCGGACCCGTGTGTTTCAAAAAAAAATCATTCTCGACTAGACTCGTTGGCGACAGTCATTTTCCAGGCTTCTTGATGATTCTCTAACGAAGTCAGCGACTAGCTCTCGATTTTAACGCCGTGAAGTCTCGCTCGCGCAGATCCCAAAGACCGATGACGTCTGAGTCAACGAGGTTAAGAGAATTGGTTTCTTAGTTAAATTAAGCAACTTAAACAACAACATTGAAATCATCATATTTTTCTGATTTGATTACGTGAGGATAAAATTAAAGTTTTGCATTCGAAATTGATTTTTTTAAAATAACAGAAATATCAACAATCAAGGTTTTAAACAATTTCAGGAGACTTCACATTTTTTAATCCGATTTCTTCGTTTATCCTCTGAATCAAAAATTTCGGTCAAAGTACACTTTTTTCGATAAAAAATCCGAGATCTAAAAGTCAAAAAACTCCTAGACATTGTGAAGATAAGTCCAAAGAATTTAATACTTAAAGTCCTTAAAATTATGAAACTATATCCCCAAAGAGTTGGACTTAAAAAACTTCTGAAGTGGAAAAGTTGTCTCCCCAGAGATTTAATGCTAAAAATGTCGGAAAATTGTGAAACCATATCCCCGAGGTCTAGTGTTAAAAAAACTCCTGGACGTTGCGAGGATACATCCCCAAACGTGTATTTACACAACAAAAGAGGGCTCGCGGCACTTTTTTAGACAAAAAAATTTAAAGAAAAAGTTGGTCAGTTCTTGACCAGTCCGCTCAAAAAGGAGAAAAATCTCTCGAGAAAAGAAAATCATCGACGAACGCAACATTGATTTACCCAGACGGGATTTTTCTGAGAAATGAAACATTTATAAACAAATTTAAACCCACCAGAGTAAATTGTTTTTGGTTGAAAAATTGTTTTCGACCTCGTGGGTCCCGGAGCTTTGGAAGAAAACAAGACGAAGGAAGTGGACAAAAGAAGTAGCAGTAGACTGACTATCAAGGAGATTCTGAATTTAGGTTCTGAAGGCTTGAAAGATACTCTCCTCGAAGAATCTGACTTTGGTTCTTTTTCGGATTCAGAAGACCTCTTGGATCTCTGGTGTACTGTAGACAGGAGCTGGTTTGACGTGCTCGGGGAGTCCACCGACCACCCGGTCTTCAGAAGTTCTTCCATGATTGAAGTTCCAGAGGAGAACGGAAATTTTACAAATCCTAGTTAGACGAGATCAAAATATTTGTACCGGCAATCTGGATCATTTCTTCATTCTTTTCAGAATTGTTTCGGAATGTCGAATTCACAATAAATAGAATAATCTTCTGGCAGTGAATATTAGGGCAGTTTAGAATAAAATCAGGAATATTTTTGATTTATAAATGTTTGAAGGAAACGTGATTCTTTTTGGTTTCAAAAATCTTGAAGATGAGCAAAGTATAAAAGTAGAAAATGAGCGGAATTTTTTCCTCTAAGGAAAAAGACAAAAGAAAAATATGAAAAATTCTTTTGGTTTTTTGAGGCTTCTTTCGGTGACTCTTGTCTTGAGCGGAAAGGGCACTGGAGATTCCCAAAGCCGAAACCTGAAGGAAATCTGTAAATTTGAAAAATTCGTCACGCAATGAAGAATTAAAATTAAAAAATCAAAATTTAAATGCATAAAAAAATAACTTTAGAAAAGATTTAATTTCATTTAAAAAATAAATCGTAGAAAAAATCTTCGAAGATTCAATTTCATGAAAAAAATGAACCATAGAAAAACTTATGATAGGAAAATTCGAGATAAAGTTCACTAGAGAAAAGATAATTTTGGATGAAATTTATCAGAGGTTAGGATAATTTAGGAAAAAATTTATCATGGATAAACCTCGTTCGAACCCACAAGAGGCCAAGAGACTTCTCGTTTTTGAGGGAGCGAATAGAGTTGTCTGCTCGATTGAGATGGAGGGCGGGGACAGATACAAGGAAAATTTGAGGATTGGGGACAAGAGAAGCTGAGGGAAACAAAATTTCAAAAAAATTTGCGCAGATAAATGGATATATAAAGTTTTTGGATCAACAAATTCCTTCCAAAAAATAGGTTTCATGGACATTTCTCAAAATGGCATTTAGGTTTTTTTTCTCAATAAAATAACTGCAGATGTCAAAAATGAACATAATTTAAATGTCAGGCGGAAATGATTGAAATTTCTTTAAAAATTCCAGACGATTTTTTATATAAAATATAGTTGCAATTTTAAAATCAGCTTTTCGGTCGTTTTAAATGAAACATTTTAAAGATAAAATGTCGGGAACTTTTTAATCTGTTTTTTGTAAACTTTAAATAAAAAGTTAGGAAAGCGGAAATAAAAAAATTTAAGTTTTAATTTTTGCAAATTTAGTTTAAAAGTTAAAAAATCAGGGGAGAAAATTGAACTCTAATTTTAAACAAAAAATTGGCAAGTGAGAAGAACAAGATTTAAGCTTGGATTTTTATAACTTCAATATGCCCCGGATTTTACTGGTCTCGGAAATCTCGTAATCCGGCCAACTGGCCATTGTCCATCAAATTGCACCTTGGATCAACCGCCTATATTGAACCGATCTTTTCTTTTAGAAGGAAATTTGGAAAGGAAAAACTTTGTCGCAAAGACAGCTGCTATCGCTATTGACCAGAACGTGGTCGAAATCGACAGGTCAGTTTTCCTTTGGGTAAAAAAATTTTCAACTTTTTTTTGAAAAAATTAAGACTCATCAAATTGACTGATTAGTCGTTAAAACCTCTACTGATAAAAAACACTTTCCCTCGAGTTGCCGATTTTATCCATAAAAATTTTAATTTAAAAAAATAACTCTTTATAGAAAAAACGTCTATATTAATTGGAAAAATTAAAAGAAGGAAACCTTATCGAAAGCATTAAATTCAGAAATTCGGGAACTTCGGGAAGTTTGGATGAGCTGTAATCACTTTTCTCCTGAGGGATTAAGATTCCCCTGGCAGCCGTTTGATAACTGTGGGTAACAGTGCAAAACTCCATATTGGAAATATACAACAAAAAGATTCGATCCTGGACTGATTTCCTATGAGTAAACATGTATGGGAAAACTAATATGATTCTCTATATAGGAAAATATAAGAAAATTCAATCTTAAAATGATTCTCCGTAATTAACAATATGCTAAAAATGAATCCTGCAATTCCTCTATATTGAGGAATATATATAAAGTGAATCCTAAAATCATTCTCCGTATTGAAAGATATATTAAAAACTAGATCCTGAAGCAATCCTCCATATCGAAGATATATAAAAAACGAATCTTAAAGTGACTCTCTATATTTCAAAAATATACAAAAAGCGAATTCTGAAGTGATTTTTTATATTGAAAATTATACTTCAAAATATAAAGCTGAATCTTGACGTGATTTTTCAAAACTAAAAATACATATAGAAAATATTGAATCCTGAAGTGTTTTCGAGGAACGAGCCGGTACTAAAGAATTAGAATGATATTCAACCCAAATATCAGAAGTTCGTAGACTCGAAAATCAAAAAAGGTCAAACTGATGGAGGAAGACAGGAGGTTGTGAACTCTTCATGGATGGATTTTTCTGGATCTGATTCCAATAATATGGTCCGCTAATTAACGGAGTGGACGCTTCCATTCTGTCGGAATCACGTGGCAAAATCCCCGATGAGCACTCAGGTGGGAGGAAATCCACGAAAACTGTCCAGTCAACTGGATGAAATTTTAAAAGTATTGAAAAATTCGATAAATTTTAAAAGCAATCAAAAGTTGGATATGTTCCGAAAGATCAAAAATCAAATTCTAAATTATCAAAATTTGACTTTTAAAATTATTTGGAAAAGATAACCTTAAAAAATTGGAGCTAATTTTTTTAATGCAGAAATCGAACCACCTTTATTGAGACTAGTATATTAACACTAATAGTGTTTGACGCCTACTTTCTGACCACACTGGGAAATAGATAAAGACTGAGAGCAATTACCCAGACTTGGAAGAAGGTTGATGTCGGCCAAAGACATGACCGCAAAAGGGATCGAGATACGAAGGAATTTCCGACGATAACGTTTATGGATCGAGAAAAGGACAGATTGCTGAAGGTGACAGCTGCGGATCAATATACGAGCAAATTATGGAAAATAATATTTGTGGATTAATATCCATTAGAAGAGATAAATGAGATTCTCGCCAAAAATACGAAATTATCTCAAATTTAATCAGAATTAAAACTAAGATAATTACTTTTATTGTTTTGTGAGACTTTTGGAAGTTTAATTGAAAAAAATTAAATAATTTAGTCGTCATCAAAATAATCCAATTTTTACCCTTTTCAAATTTGGCCTAATTCCCACGGATCATCAACACGGAAATGGATTGGGTTTTCGTAGATCATTCTGATCACTTTTCACCTCAATTTTACGTGAGAAAATTCAATCGGAAGAATTCACCAAAAATTCGAGGCCAATCCAACAAAAAAAGACTAGTTCAAGACCGATGAGAAAAACTTTTACAAGAAACTAGTTGACTATAATGACAGAACACATAAGGATTAAAAAGATTCAAAGTTTCTTTTAAAAATGTAATTTTAGTATGTTTGGAGTAAATAACAAATTTAGTTTTAATAAATTTAAATTCTCTGGTATCTTTTGAAATAAGTAATGGAAATTTGACTTTAACGAATTTGATAAAGAATATTTAACCTCAGTAAATTTAATTCTAAATAATATTTTATTCTTCGTACTTTTTGAAATAAACGATGAGAATTCAATTTTGATGAATTTATTTTAAAAAGTAGCAAGGTTCCTATCACGTTGAACTTTGTAAGACAGAAAACGTGAGCTGTTGACCCTCGACAAAGAAGCTTGTAAGCTACCGTCACGATCCCCAGATGATCGATTCCGCAAACATTGACCCTAGATAATTGGACAAAACCGAAATTGTTCGAAAATTGTTAAACATTCATTGATTGTTCTTCTGACATAGTTTTTTTTTATCTTCCACAATACCTTCAAAAAGATAAATAAAAATCACCGAATCCAGGAGAGACATGAATAGTCGTAAATTTTATTTCTGATTTTGAGTTGAGGTTCGAAAAAAATAAAGTCGAAGAGCAACTGCTGAGTTGACAGAATTTCCCGACAGACCTTAACGACGAGTCTTGGCTTCAAAAGCTTTTGTTTTTGATAAGGACAAAAGGAGGAAATTTGGAATATTCCGGGTTAAACAATGAGACCCGAGAAAGACTGGACAGTCCAATTTTCGAACGTTTAAAAGTTTTTAATTGATAAAACTGAACTTAAAAAATTGCTTTACTATAAGAAGACTAGACTTTTTTTAAATTATTTTTTATTTTTTATAGAAATTTAGGAAATATTTATTCATTTTACCCTAAATGAATTAAGTTTCTTATAATTATCTTTATTTTAAGCAGAAATCTTAAGAAATAAGATTTTATCTAAGTATCAAAAATGCAAAGTTTTATTATTTTTCTATTTTTTTATTGTCAATAAAAATTAAGAAAGAGGAAATTAATTTCATCATAAGAGATAAAGAAAAATTTAAATTATTTTAAATTAAATAAAATAACTAGTTCTATAATTAAAAGTTTTTGTATTTAATTTTGGATTAAAACAACAAAAATAAAGTAACCAGTTCTACCACGCAAGAAATGAAAACGTTTTTCTTGCTATTTTTTATTTTGAATTAAAAATGAAAATAAACTAGTTCTGTTACCCAAAAAAGTACAAGCATCTTCATATGATTTCCTGATAAAAGTGTAAAAAGTAAAACCAAAAAATCAAAAACTAAAAGTTAAAAAAACAACTATAATAAAAAGTAGACGCCTTTCATATCAATCTTAATTTAAGATCTATAGCAGGAATAAAAATGAAGAAATGCAATTAATCTTGTCGTTAGAAATTAATATTTCCCGCATTAATCCTGGTTTGAAATTTGAAATGGAAATTTAAAAACCACAAGAATTCACTCTGTCCTTGTAGGAATTAAATTCTTCTTTATCTTTGTTCTAGAGTAACCCCAAGAGTGGCGCCGGGCGGGTCATTTTGGACAAATTTCAAGTTTTCAGAAATCTTCCAACAGGTTTGGTGTAACATTTCAATTAAGAAAAAACAATAGACCCGTTTTTCCTTTTGACATTATTGACATTTAACGTTTTAGTTCAGATTTATTACCGTTCTTTTAAATAAAGACAAGCGGAAGCGGAAAAAATTATGGATGAGCTTTTGATAATGATACATCAGATGATTTCTTACTTTAAAAATTGATTGTATCAAAAACAAAAGAAAAAGTAAAAAATAACAACATCAAACCAAATCAGTCAACTATTGCAAAAAAATTGAAAAATAAATATTTAAAAACGTTATAAAATTCAAAAAATTAATTACTATACGATAAAAAATGATCAATACTAAGAAATCAAAAGCACTTTTTTTATTATTTTTATATTCAATTTTTTCCATTATTTTTTCAAAACAGTTATCGAACAGTTCCTTTTACAGATTGTCTGATTTACGATAGTCAAAATAAAGCTGTTCAATCAGAAATTCTTTCTCATCTCCGGTTAGCGTGATAGAATTAAACTTTGGATTCTAGAGTTAAAATTAAAACTATGACTTTATAATTGAAACTAAAATTAAAACAGAACTGTGAAAATTTAAGTTCAAATTAAAGTTTAATTTTAAGACAAAATCGAAACCTCTGGGTTAATATTGAAATTCAAAAGGGTGCGAGGGTCGGGTCGAAAATCCGGAATCTGCTTGACGCCTAATGATAAAGTCCAAAAAAATGCAAAAAGTAATCCTCTTTCCTCGCATTAAATATGCCGCTTAATTTCTCAAATATTAAAGTGACCGACATCTTAAAAGGCTTATTGAAAACGATCAAAGTCCTTTTTTCGAAAAAAATAAAGTAAAAAATGATTTACATCTCTCAAAATCAAGATCGGATAAGAGTAAAGTGCAATTAATAACAAAAACAGACGCGTGTCCCTCCGAAAAAGATCAAATGATATAAAAATCAATTTTGAATTTTTTAAAGTTAATTTTTAACTTTTAATTCAAAAAGAATATTTAAATTTTAAAATTGTTATTCTTAAATACCTTGATTTGATTTGTTTGGATTTTTTCAAAAACAAAGCCAGCGAGAAAAATCAGAACAAGTAAATGGACACTGACCTCGACGACTGGCAATAATGTTTGCACAGAAACAATGCTCATAAAACTGTCTTTAAACTTGACTATACCGAAACTAGATGAAGAACAAGAAAGGGCGCCAGAGTTTCGACATTTGTTCTTGAGCATCTGGCCTTGGATGTAAAAAATTATTATAAGAAAATTAATGGAAATCATCCAGGTTTATAGGGAATGAATTTTTCCAGGAAATAAAAAACAATATAGATTATTCAGTTTCGTAGAAAACGATTTTTTAAATATGAAAAGATTGATGGGAATTACTAAGATTCATAAGGAACGACTTAAAGAACTCTCAAATATAAATTGTTCAATTTAGTACAACAGGATTTTAAAAAAATATAAAAAAATTAGTGGACATTATGAAAATTCACCAATGATGGTTTTAAAAATACATAATTTATCCAAATACAAAAAAGACAAAAAAAATGGTTATAAAAAATCAACACAAATTATTCATTCCATAAAAGACATCTTAAAAAAGGTTATTATAAAGAAATTAGCATAAATTATTCCATTTCACCCAAGACGATCTTTAAAAATATTGGGGATCGTTTTCGTGGATGGCACCACCGGCAATGACTCGTCGAAGACGGAACGGCGGGAATCGAAAAAAAATCGAAAAAAATGGTTTATCGATATGTTGCTTGTGGAAAGCACCTTGCGAAAACTCCGAAGAAAAACAATAATTTTAAAATAACTATGGCGGTATCTATGAACTTCAATCTTTCCGAAGAACTGCAAAATCCGTGTTTTTAGAACATTGATCGAACTAAATTTTGCTTTCTCGACAAGACAAATTCAAGAAATACAAAAATCAAGCTTTTTTCTTATGGGAGACTGTTCCCACAAAACATCCGGAAATAAATATGCATTCCTGAGATTATTTTATTCACAAAACTGACTTTCGATCGGGAGTTTTGGATGGTAGAGAATTCGAAATTACCCTAAATCCTAAATATAAGTAACTGTAATTTTACTTTTCGAAATTACAAAAAGGGTTGAAATTAGTTTTCGAAGTTTCCGAATATTTAAGAGGAACTTTATAATTGTCCTAAATCTCGAAATTAGGTAAATGTGATTTCGTTGTTGAAATTATCTCACAAAAAGAGTCAAGGCTTAATTCCGAAGCAAGATCCAGAAGATTCAAAAAAGCCGAAAATTATCTCAAATCTCCGATTTCGGCAAATTTAACTCCTACAATCATTTTACAGAAACAACCACCGTTTAGTAAAAAATCCCGAAAATTGAAGTCTTTCGAAAGAAATTATCTCAAATCCCGGATCTGAACAAATTGTAACTCGATTTTCAAAGTTATCTCATATGTAATCAGATTTTAATAAAAATCCTAGAGATTTAGAAAAACTTAAAATTACCCTAAATTCTGAACTTCGAAATGTCTGATATTAATTTTTAAAATTATTTTGTAAAAACGATCAAAGTTTATTTTTTTTAAATTCTAGAAATATAAGAAAATTTAAAAAATCATTTCAGACTAAATAAACAAAATTGAAGATCTTTTTTGATTACAGCTCAAAAAATTTAAAAACACTTTCCTTTTTGTGAGTCAATTCCTTGATTTTTCATCATTAACACTCCCATGCTCGGTTGTAATTATCGCAGCGTTTGATAGAGTGTTGGACGCTGATTACAACGATATGTGATACTATAGGTAACAGATGAGGTTTAATATGCGAAAAATTGTTTTCAAAATTACTCTATAATTGGTTTCGAATAATCTTAATAATATAATCCGTGAAAGACTTTTTAAAATATTAATACATACAATAGAACGAGCAAATTCTGGGCAATCAACCGGTGTGTAAACTATGCACTCTGGTCAATTTTAAACTGAGATAT
>VOSG01000793.1:0-10498 GCA_009761265.1 Halicephalobus sp. NKZ332 | reverse complement strand
TCAGAAGCGCAGACTTCGATTTTTCTCAATCATGTCCTAAGACAATTAAATGGACAAAATTTAAACAAAATCGGAAATACTTTTGCCATTTGTCCTCTGGGTGCTCGATTCTCTCAAAAAACGCGTTATATAAAAAGTGGATGGGATTTCTGTTTACCTTCTTCTTTCGGTTGTTCTTTTATTTCTCTCTGTTGCTGGTGTTGTTGTTGCTGTTGCTGTTGGTGGTGATGGGGATAATGAGGAACCTGCATTTGCATCGGCATGGGAGTCTGGGGTTGTTTGACTAGGGGTTGTGACTGTAGGGGGGTGTGTCCATAGGGTTGACTAGAATGGAAGAAGCTTCCAACCGGCGAAAAATTCGGAATTTGTTGTACTGCTTGCGGATTCGTCAAAAGTATATTATAATGGGGTATTTGAGGGTTTTCGAAATATCCCGTATTAGGATTCTGGATAAATCCATGTTGCACTTTTCTTATTCCCGTTTTCTCATATTGATCGGAAGAACTGTAATCCGTGGTGTCTTCCGTGGCAGACTCTGGCTCTGTCCGAGCCCCGTCGTCGATGCCCTTCTTCCTCCTCTTCGGACTCCCCTGGTCCTGGTCCTCCGGAGGTAGGGATCCTGCCCTGATGTCGGCCAAGGTCTGGAGTTGGTAGGGTCTCTGAGGATCTATAGGGGCCGGGCCGGGGAGCCTTGCATCGGAACTGAGGACATGTTCATGGAAAGAGTAGTGGACAGGGGCGTCGGGTATCGGGGCTCCCTGGGAGAGCACGGGTACAGAGGCCGTGTGAGTAGGGACTGGAGGATTTGTGTGGAATACAAGGGTTCCAGAAGTCACAGCAGGTTGATGAGCAGCATTCTGAAAAAGATCATATAGGGATTTCAAAAATTAAACCTATTCATTATGGAGATTTCTAAATAAAAACTAACCGGTGCTGCATGGATTTCTCCACTGAGTTTAGTTTCCAGTTGCTGGAGTCGATTCACAAGTGCCTGCACTTGTTCCAAAAGTTCCTTATTCGTGGACAATAATTGATGGGTCCTTGTTTGGGCTTCTATCCTCGCACTCGTCTCCGAGGTAAGCTGGTCTCTCAGAAGTTGGACTTGACAGTTCGCGACTTGGGGATCTGGGATGAACTGATTCCTGAGCATCTGCTGATTGAATTGATCCAAATTCCTCGACAGTTGGAGAGCAGCAGGAATGTTGGGCATTGTCTGGGCCTGGGACATCTCCGATTGGAGTTGCTGGGGTTCCGGTTGGGGTATCTGCTGGGGTAGCTGGAGTGTCGCGTAGGGACTCACCATCACCGGGGATCCGAGTCCGTAGGGGACCGAAGCGGACCCAGGGAAGGGATAGAAGGCTTGCTGGGGGTATCCTGAGGGACCCGGCTGGTTGATCTGGTTGATTTGGTCGAAGCTCTGTGCACTCGGAAACCCGGGATACTGGGGGCCCTGGGGAGCTTGAGAGACCTGTTGTCCGATGTTCCAGGTGTGGGAATGCGGCAAGGTACTCGAGCCGCTATAGGAGCTCGCAGGGTAGGGGTAACCCTGGGACATGAAAAGGTTCGATTGGGACTGCACTGCTTGGGGCATCGTCGGTTGATTCTGGAATTGCTGGGAAACCTGCGAAAACTGCTGCGGAATTTGCGAAAATTGCTGTTGATCTGTTCCTGTCCCAAGACTAGACACTTCCGAACTCACTTTTCGACTGAACATCTGTAAAACAAAAAAATGAAATTTGATCGGTTATATTAGAATTCAATTTCAAGGATCAGTTTCGATGGCTAGTCAAAAAATAAAACAAAATCTGCCGAAACTGCAAGTAAAAGCATCGAAAATAAATTTCGGTTCAGAGATCAGAAAGAAAATTCAAATTTCGCGCCCACGGTCAAAAAAGCAGAATTCAAGTTTTCGTTTCGGGAATGGAGGAAACTAAAACTTACGATAGAATGCCTCTTGCTTCCGATGGATGGCTGTGGTGGAGGGGATTCGGATTCCTGTGTTTCGTCTTCCTGGATGTTCGCGAGTCTCTCCTCAACCATCTCCTCGAGGATCGTAGGATCCACTTCTTCTCCGATCGAATTGGACACAGCAGAAACTAAAAAAAATTTCTTGGAAGAAATTCACAAAAAACATTTAATGCAATAAAGCTTTTTTATTTCTTTTTATTTTTTTATTTTAGTGTAGTGACGCAAGAGGGACCCGAGAAAAGCGTGAAAGTTGTCATCGAAGACAAACGCCGGATCTCGAGGAAGAAACCACAGCAGCCGAGATCTCTTTTCAAGTTGTAATGATTAATGCTCATGGCACTTGATCCCGACACATCCAGTAAATACATCCAAATCAATGCCTCTGGCAGTCATTGATCATTTCTGATGAATGGTTTTAAAAATGTCAAAATAACGAATGGTGGATTTTAGAAAAATAAAAATAAATTGTTTTTGGCGAAAATAATAATTAAATCACTATAAAAACAAAAGCTGAATATCTATAAAATTGTCCCGAAGCGAACGAATATCGAAATTAGACTCTTAGCGAAAAGTGAATATGCCAAAATCTTCTTGTTATTAAGAATTTGAAAATAAATACTGTGAGAATTGTCTCAACACGAATTTCCTAGAAACTCTCGAGACCCTAAATTTCAAATATCTTTCGAGACCTTTTTGAATTTTGATTAATAAAAAAATTAGTTTACTTTTCGCCCTGGGATTCGTGGTGCTGTTGTTGTTGGACTCGCTGGCGGCCTCGTCAGAAGGCTTTTCTTGCATCTGTTCCTGAGCTAGTTTGTGGCAGACTTCGAAGGCTTGGCCTATTGTCCGGACCACTCTCATCGCTTGACTCTGAAACAATCTTTTTAGAATCAAAACTAAATCCAAAAGCCTGAAAACTTTTTTAAATTTGAATTTTTCTCATGGAAGTTAGATTTAAAGGACTAAAATTTTGTATTTAAATGCGAATTAAAAAAGGAAATGTCCAGGTAGTTATAGAATATCAGAAATAAATTGGATTTTGATTCCCGAAGTACCTCTAGATGGACTTCATCATCGACGCTGAGCTTCCTATCTGTCAGAGGAGCCCATCTGACGAACTTCATTTTTATTGGCTCTGGTCTTTGTCCCGGTTTCGCCATCAATCTCAGATAGTAAAATTTCTGTTGAGGAGACAGCTTTTCTTCTTCAGAGTCATTTTCCATCAAGCTTATCTTCTCCTTCTCGACCTGAGGACCTTCTGAGGAGGGTATCTGGAGGGTGTTGGGGGTCCTGGGCATGGTGCCATCCCCGGGGATCTGGAGCAAGGTCTTGGGCTTCTGGAGGTTGTCCCCGGCCCCGGCACTCTTGGTCCTGTTGAGGGCCAGGGCCACCAGAGGGATGGAGCTCCGGGGTTCGGGAGTCCGTGATTGGGGTTCGATGTCGAGGTCGGGGTTGGGGTTAGGGGTCCCGGGGTCGGGGTTGGGATCCCGATCAGCGCTCATATGGACTCAGATGGAGGTTTGGATAATCATTCAATTCGTCACCAGTTTTTCCAGCAAAAAAAAGTATAAAGCAAAAACGAGGAAGAAATTGATTTTAGCGTTTGTCTGGAAATCCAGGATAGCAAATTTTAGTTGATTTTTAACTTTAGATATGACTCTTGACAAACGCCGAGAAATTTTAAAAGACCCTCAAGGAAACTATGGAAGACAAACAGCTGCCATTTGACGCAAATCGAAAAATCTTTTGTTGGATCTATCGATTTGCTTTTAGGACATCCCAAAAAAAACATTCACACTGATTAACAAAATCTCATTTTCCCTCAGACAATGTTCTTTGAATTACTGTATGTAAAGAACATCAATTGGAAAAATGGTAAAGTTCTAGGAAATAATAAAAAAATAAAAAGTTGAGAAGTTAAATAACATCCTTTATTGCCTCAGAGAATTGGGGTGTTTATGTTCTTCCTAGATCAAATCCCCCGAGGTTTTAATTTGAGTTACATTTCTTTGGAAATCTAGATTCAATCGGGATCTTTCCAGGAAATTCTGACCCTATCTGGATTTTTCGATCTCATCTAAAGCTTCTTGAATGTGTACCTGATCTTCATTTTTTAATTTTCATGTTCAACCTCAATCTTCTTAGAGAATATGCATTTTGTCTAGATTCTTTAAAATCTTCACATCGCATTCCATCTGATTCCTTCGGAAGATCCTCGTCGAATTCAGGTCTTTCCAGAAACTTTCGTCAAGTCCACAAAAGTCGAATTAGCATTTTTCTGTTGGAAGATTATCGAAAATTGCCGAACTTAATTCCTTCCGGAACTTCCTTCAGGCTTCCAAGATGTAAAAAAGTTCAAAAGTTCAGCAACATGTGACTTGTTTATCATTTTGAAATTTTGGAATAAACTTTTTTCTTCCTCGTCGCCGTTGAAACATGAGAAAGCAATTGTTTCAGATTTTCAAAAAAGTTATTGACATAGTTATTTTTCCATGTTTTCGACAAGCCAATAACAATTTTCCCGGATCTTTAGTCGTTAATGCAGTATTTTTTTGAATTTTTGAAAAGTTGTTGATATAATAAAAAAGAACAAACCTTTTTGGAACACTTGAAGACGTTGCACTTGAAAGTGTTCGAAGCCCCGTCCCGGGCAATGTAGCTGAAGATTTGGAGATCCTGAGAATCATGAGACACGTAAAATATCCTGAAATTTAGCATCACGATTTTTTGCCAATTAAAAATTAAACAAAAGAACTCTTGTCAACTAAAAGTTGATGTTATTCTTAAATTAAAAATTAGCTCTAAAATTCCTTAAATTAAAGATAGTTTCGGATGAGTCTTTTTTGTCGGAAGTTTCGTTCTTCAGAAATTAAATTTAGAAATTCATTTATTAAAGATCAATCCGAAAAACCATTTTTATTAAAAAATTAATTTAAAGAATATGTACCTTTAAAATAAACTAAGAAATATCTTTTTTATTGGAATAAATTTTTACCTGTAGATTGGATGGAACATGACGAGGAGCCTGCTTTCGTCCCAGACCTGTTCCTTCTGCTGCTTTTTCTTTCGTTGCAAGACCACTTTGACTCCTTCGACAGAGACGACGATGTCGACAGGCCTCTTCTTGATGTTTCTGGCCTTGAATTCGTACCGTACCCTTCGCATGGCAGCAACGATCTCGATCCGGGAACTCGGCCTGGCGATCTCCATACTCCCAATGTACTGAAAGTTCTCATTGTTGAGGAAAATTTATTTTCGTTTCGAGAAAAATATTATTTTTTTCCAAGGAAAACAATGATCCTATTTCAAGAAAAATGAATTTGGAGTTCCTTTATCTTTTTACTCTCAAGTGCTTTGAGAACAGTTTCCGTAATAAGAAATATTTTTTGCAAAGTGTTTTTTTAAAGAATAAAGAGCAGCAAGTGGCCCGGAAACCCTTTGAAATTCATGTTTTCGAATTATTAGGAATAGTTATGTTTTTACAGTCGAATAAGTTAAGTATTTCGTAATTAGAAAAAGTTTTACAGAAATATTCTAAAACGAATTTTCAGGAGTTTTTAAAATTCATGTTCTCGACTTTCCAAAATAGTTTCAGTTTTGCAGTTGAATAATTTGAGTATTTTACGATCAGTAGAATTCATAAAAAACACGTTTAAAATTCATTGAAAAAGTTGGGAAAAATTAGAGATAAAATTTTTACGAAACTGTCTCGAAAAGAACATTGAGAATTATTTATGATTTTCCAAATTTGAAAGATCCAGACGATTTTAGAAGCTTTCATTGGATTCTGGTTTAAAAAAATGAAAATTGAATTCTTGGAGGAAAGTGAATCAATGTCAAGTTCGATTTCTTGGCAAAAAGTGAACGAACTCTAAATTTGGACTTTTGGCGAAAAGTGCATCAACGTCAATTACAATAAGAATCAGAAGTGGAAGTGGCTACAAAATTATTTCGACACAATTTCTGGGATTCTCAGAAAAAATCATAAAAATAAAGTGTCTAAAAGAAATGATTTCTCGGAACGAACATGATCATTGAGGTGTATGGTACAGAAACTTTCATAGACTCACTTTGGCTTCGAAGTGTATTCCATGCTGATATGCAAGCTCGTTGTGGAGGGGAATCCGGCAGTCGTAGAGGTCGTCCTGGATGATGTCGTATTGTCCACGACGCTTGGAAGGCATGGTCTTCTGGCCAGATCGGCCTCGATAGTAAAGATCAAAGGGAATCAACTGGCCTAGAATCTCCATGAAGTGAGTCGGCATTTTCGGAGGAAGTCGGCTTTGGGCTTTTAAGCAACCAGTTTGCCCCGAAGCAATTTTGGCAAAAATTCGAGTACACAAAAATGAAAAAAAAGAGTCACAATTTTCGGCTTGTCAAAAACGCTGTCATTCAGTTTCATTTTTTTCTGTTTAAAATTTTAAAAAACTCACTTCTGGAGACCGCATTCTGGATTCTTGGATTTTAATTGTCCTAAGAAGAAATTTCAAAAAATTAGGTAGTCCTCCACAATTTTCTATAAATAAAAAATAAAACAAAAATAAAAGATGAAATTGTGTGAATTTTGTTGCACTTTTCTTCGTCAAATTTCTTTTTTTTTTGTTGAAGCAAATTTCTGGACAAAGAAGCCTAAAAAATTAAAAATGAAAAAACAAAATTATCAAAAGAAAAAGAAAAATTTTTGGGAATCGAATTTCTCGACACGAAAACAGGGATTAATAAAACACTGTAAAAGGAAATATTTCTAAAAATTGAACTTAAAAAAGAATAAAGTTCAAGAGTAAAAAAAATTAAATTATTAGTTTGTAAAAATGAGTTTTTAAAGATGTCTCGACACGAAAAACTAAATTAGTGGGCCATTGTAAAAAGAAATAAGGAAAGAATAGAGTTGAAAAGTTAAAAAACAAAATGATTAAATTACAAAACTAAATCCGTAAAATTGAATATCTCGATACGAAGACAGTAATCGATGAAACAGGATAATAAGGAATAACCAAAAAAGGAAATTCAGGAAATCCAGTTAGGAAAAAGAGTAAGAGTTCGTTTTCGAGAGAGAAAAGGGAGTAATCTAATCACCGTCAGAGTGGACTTCTGAAGACTGAATTTTCAGGAAGAGAAATAACTAGAGTTTTGCCGTCAAAATAAAAGATGAGGAAAATAGAAACGTTTAAAAAAGGAAAAATTTAAAAATAAGGAAAAAAATGCTTGTAAAAGTAGAAAAAAAGGAAAAGAAATGTAGAAATATATGAAAAATGGAAAATATTGGAAATATAAAAATGTAAAACTATAAAAGAAAGAAATTTAAAGTTCTAAAAGGAAAAACAGAAAAGAATAGAAAGGCTTACAAAGTAAGAAAACTAAAAAATATAAGAAAGTGCAAAAAAAAAGAATTAAATATTTTTGAAAAAACCGGAAGAGAAGTCAATGAAGTAAGAATTATGTGGGACACTGTAAAAAACTAAAGATAATGTTTTAGAAAATATCTTTATTCGAAAAGCCATTTATTTAAAAGTATCTTTATCCAAGAGTATTCATTTAAAAATTATTTATTGAGAATTCGTTTAAGAGTATTAATTTCGAAATATTTTCGTAAAGTTTTAATGAATATCTAGAACACAATTATTTGACAAAAAATCCTAAATTTTTTAATTCAAAATTACCTATTTTATATTTAGTTCCTTAATTTAGAAAATTTGAAATTACTCATCGTTTATCTAATTAATTTATTTACGAAAGTCGAAACTATTTCTTACTTCGTTATTTAATTTACAAACTCTACGAAATTTAAAATTGTATATTATACATCCGATTATTTAGTCTATTAAATTCGAAATTTAAGTAAACATGCTGATGATTAATTCAAAAACAGGAAATGTCTCTTATTGGACGAAAGAAGTCGATGAAAAAGAACTACATGTCATCAATCAAGATCCAGAATCCGTAATTGAAGACGAAGGGCCCGGCACGCAAAAAGAACAACTTCGAATTTTGTAATTTTAGAATTTGAGAATTTGGAATTCTAGGATTTTTGAATTTATGTTTTAGAATTTTAGATTTTGTGAATTTAAAGTTTCAGAGTTTTGGAATTTTAGATTCTTCAAGTTTTTGGAATATAGTGAGAGATTTGCTTTTTCAACTTAGGGAACAGCAGTTTGTAATCTTGTTTTGAACAACAAAACTCATCCAAGCCTAGTCTTAAAAAATTAATGGCCACGGATTGTTTGCAAAATAAACGGAAAATGGATAAAGAGATTTCACAATAGAAGTCAGAAGTATGAATCCGGGTGGCAATTTCTAAAATAAAGTTTAAAAATGGAAATGGGAAAATAGTAAACAAAAATCGCGTACTTTTAACAAACTATTCGATACTACGGTAATGTCCTGGGGATTCGTGAAAGTAGTCCTTATTTTTGATTTTCAATTTCTATAATTTTAAAAACGCCAAGGTAAATCTTAAAAAATTAATTAAAAAAAATAAAAATAAAAATCGTGCAAATTTTCGATAGAAATCTCGACATTACGGTAATACCCTAAGGCATCGTAAAAGTAATCCCTATTTTTGATTCCTTATGATAGAAAAGTGTTGATTTTACTTCGAGAGCTCATAAGCCAGGGAAGCCGTCAAATGGGCAATCAATAAACAAATTTGAGGTGATGGCTAGAGGATCAGGGGATCAGAGGAGGAAAATAGCACTTGTCAGTTTGGCAGCGAACACGTCTGGTAACAATTCGATTGGGAGTCGATGGACATTGTCTAAAAAGCGAAAAAAGAATAATTCGTCCGGCTGTCCCCGAACATTACACAACAATAATCTTCGAGAATGAAGCTTGGATAATAAGTATAAGTATACAAACGGCACGGGTCCATGCGGCCTCTTGGATAAACATTGGGCCCTCCGGATCGCCCATCATACTCATCAATTTGATTTATCAACAGCTGAGAAAAATGGACATTTTGAATTTTTAAATTAAATAAAATATCAAAATTGATTTTATCAGCAGGTGAGAAGATGGATTTTTAGTTTTAAATGGAAATTAAAAAGTGAAAATAGAAATGGAATCGAAAGCTAAACTTATTTGAAGATGAAGGAATAGTTAAAAATACACTCGAAGATGTTTTTGATTATCGACAAAGTAGAATTCAGTTTACATCGATAGTATCCATATAAAGTTGAATAATTTAGAGGTAACCAGTTCTGGAAAAATAAGAATAAGGATTGAATATTTAAAAATATAGGAAAAGTAGAAATTAAATCACAAACTTCTTCAGAAAATAGTTCTGAAATAAAATATCAGTAAAATATTTTTAATTGTTGGCAAAATAAATTGAAACTTGATTAGAAAAAGACAAAATCTAGGAGTAAACTTTACAAGTCCTGCAACTTAAAACCCAGATCAAATATCAGAGAAAAGGACAGATGATCGGGAATCGAATTCAGAAAAGAAGTACGTAGATCAACTTGAGATATTTTTACAAAAAAGACTTCTGTCACGGAAGCAAAAAACCTTGTGAACTAGTGGACTTGATGAACTCGAGGGACCTAATGGATTTGATAGATCTGATAGATTCGTAGATCTGACGGACCTGGAAAGTCCTAGGAGTGTTTAATAAGAGAGATTCGTCGCACGCACTATTATTTCCTACTATATTTTAAATAAACCATTGAGTTATCAACTTTCCCGACATAATTTTCATTAATCAGACAAGTTGGAATATGAATAAATATGAATAATCTGAAATGAGAAAGATTTAGAAATAAACCAAATAATCTCGAACAATTATAAACACCTCCAAAAAACCGGAAGGTGCTAAATGACCTCAAGGACATCAAACAACTCTAAACAACTCCAAGAATTCGAAAAGCTTGAACTGCTCAAAAATTTCAAACAATATCGAACAACCTCACACGACGCTAAGCATCCTCGAAAAACCCCAAACGAACATCTGTCTTCCATGCCAGACTCTCGGAAACCGAACAATCATTAAACGAATGAAGATAAATAGTCTCTGATCTAAGATTAGATCTAACAAATTGACACCTAGAGTGAAAAGAAATCCTTGGAATGACCGGTGACAAAGCTGACGTCAAAGAAGCTTCCGCTTAGCAAGATCAATTTTTCGAGGTGAAAATCCGCCTGATTTTCGAAAGCGGAAGCTGATCGAGAACTTTTTGATTTTGAAAAACAAACTTGAATAAATCCCAAAAACAAAAGTTTCTAAATCTAAAATTAGAAAGGATTTTTTTAGATTAAAAATCTCTTTAATTCAAGAAAAATAAATTTTTAAATGATTTAAAGTTGTAAATTTCGGGTCTGAAAAAGGATACATTTTCTGGAAAAAAAAATGAACGCAAAAGATCGGATTTCACGAAGCTGAGGGGGAAGTTTCACTTTTAAAAGAATAATGTAATCTTCGAAAAAAAATAATGGAATTGTCATTATTTAGAAATAATAGAATAACTCCGGAAAGGATAATGGAATTATTTGAAAAATGGAGTTATTTCTAAGAAATAATGAAATTATTATTGTT